>JASAMX010023060.1:0-21724 GCA_030248175.1 Microlaimidae sp. YZB2_3 | reverse complement strand
TCAAGATTTATTAAAAAATATTGAAAAGGAAAAACGCAAAACTCCTAAAGCATTAATTTACTCTGTGCAAGCAGTTCAAACCAGAGCTCAAGCGCAAAAATTAAAGCACTTCAAGCAACCCAAAGATACTTGTGTAAGTAGGATTGAAAATAGAAAGAAAACAACAGATACTGCAGTAAATAAAAGAGAAAAAGTATTTAAAAACCACATCAGTTTTCAAGATATCGATTTAACGAGATTTTCAAATTTTAAAAAGCTACTTAAAGTTACGGTTTTGGTGCTTAGATTTAAAAATATTCTTTTAAACCAACAAAAGTCAAATAAAACTATATATCAAAAAGGTCCCATTACGTCAACAGAAGTAGCTTACGCTGAAGAACTCTGGATAAAACACGTTCAAAAAGAGTGTTTTAAAAACGAGAAGACTAACAAAAGTAAGTTGTTCAAGGATCTTGCAGTAAATGAGGATAAATATGGCGTATTACGCACTTACGGACGCTTAAACGAGGCTAAGGTAAGCATTGCACAAGTTTTATTACCAAAAGAAAGTTTATTTACAAATCTGCTGGTAAAAGATGTTCACGAAAAACACAAACACAGTGGAGTCAATCACGTGTTAGCTCAGGTACGTTTAAAATATTGGATACCGCAAGGGCGAAAAGTTATTACTAACTTAATTAAAAAATGCCAAGTTTGCAAAAAATTAATGGGAGGACCTTACAAACTTCCTAATATGGCAGATTTACCGGAATATCGAGTTAACAGAGCTAGACCATTTAAATATATTGGTGTAGATTATTTTGGACCTTTCAATGTTAAAAATGGCCAAGAAGTAGAAAAAAGATGGGGTATAATTTTTACGTGTACGGTAATTCGCGCTATACATTTGGAAACAGTAAGTGGAATGACTTCATATGAATTTCTTATGGCATTTAGAAGATTTATTTCAAGACGTGGAGTACCTTCACTCGTGGTAAGTGATCAAGCCCCACAATTTAAAGTGGCAGACGAATTATTGCAAGATATCTGGAAAAATCAAATTTGTCAGTCAAAAGAAGTTATTGAACATGCAGCATTTAACAAAATAGAGTGGAAATTCATCCCAACCTATTCTCCTTGGATGGGAGGATTTTACGAGAGGTTAGTTGGTTTAGTTAAAAATTGTTTTAGAAAATCAGTTGGTCGAAAATTGCTTGGTACAGAAGAATTTCGAACATTAATCATTGAGTGTGAAGGAATTATTAACTCAAGGCCACTAACAGGTGTGTTTGAAAATAAAAATTTGAATTCTTTACGTCCTCAAGATTTTCTTTTAATGGGAAGTAGAGAAGATATCGAAATGGTTAATAGCCTTCCTCAAATGGAAGATGAAGATATATTTACCGATCCAGATTACAATCCCAACAGTAGCACTGTTGAAAATCTAAAAATAATGCTACAAAAATCACTAAGCGTTTTAGATGTCCTTTGGGATCAATTTCAAAAAGAATACTTACCTAGTTTGAAAGAAAAGCATAAAATGGATCACAAACAAGCCAGGGTAACGGCTTCGGAGGAACCACACACAGACGATATTGTTCTGGTGGAAGATAAAAATCGACCAAGAGGAGTATGGAAATTAGCAAAAGTAGTTAAAATAAATAAAAGTAGGGACAATCAGGTAAGAAGTGTTACAATTAAAATGCCTTCTGGTCACGAATCGGAACGTTCTGTAAACCAACTTTATCCAGTGGAATGCCCTACAAAAACAAGTAACTTATTATCATTTAATTTTAAACCTTCCACAGTAATATTGACTTTAATATGTTTTTTGACGTTTGCAAGTACTGTATTTGCATCATCATGTTCGTCAGATTATGAAATCAAAAAATCAGCACTATGTGTTCAAAAAGGTATAGTCGTGGGACAAAAACATCATAAATTTTGCTACAAACACCAAGACTGTGGAATAAATAAGCATCTGGACGGAAACGGTAATTGTGGTGAAAAGTGTTCATGTCCTAAATGGGCGTGGAACTGTTCTTTTTATTTAGGAACAATTCCTAATTTAGATTTTGATGTGAACGAAGCGATTTTAGCTGAGCAACCACGTATAATTTGTTCATTCAATAAAACTCAGGATTGCAATTCTGCGCCGCAAGAAAGTAAATTCACACAAATTCAATTGTTTAACGGTAAAAAATATTTAATACATAATCTTCAAATTATAAGCACGGAAGAAGTTGATTTTTATGAGTGTCTCGGTTCAGATAAAGATACACAAACAGGTACGGAACTATTTTGTAATCATCACTCGTGCTTACCGAATGCTAAAAAATTCTGTTTTTATCGCAATAACGAACTTCATTTTCATGTTACAAATGAAGGTCGTAAAATACCTATAAAAGCATGGGGAAGTATTCCTATCCGGTACTATGGATTTATTCAAAACGAATATAATAATCAGTGCAAAGAATGCAAATTTAATTGTATAAAAGGAGGAATCGAAATGGAATTAGAAAAAAGTGTAAGTCTTGTAGAAGCATGTGTTACGCCATTTTGTTTACAACTTCACCATCCGCAAGAACAAGCTCAAATATATTTTCCTCCGGAAATATCATTACGTCAACACGATTTTCAAGTTAAAATTTGGCAAAATGGTGTTATTGTAAGACAAATTGGTATATCCTGTCCCTCACAACCGTTTTGTGAATTTATCAAATGTACATTATGCTGGGAAATGTTTCTAAATTCACAGTGTGCCCCGCATTATGTAGTTATCTTAAGCTTAATATTTTCCATTTTAGCAATCTATTTCATGCTCACTATATTAAAAGTTTTAAAATACTTATTTCGAGGGATATATTATACCATGTGTTGCGGAACCTTTTGTTTCAAAAAGATTTGTGGAGGAGCATGTAAAATTTCCTCTGTAACCGCGCATTTTGCAAAAAATATAGCAATTCGAGCAAAACAAAATAGGAGGCAAAATATAGAACGAAGAGTACCAAAAGGTCACCGATGGATGAACGTACGATACAGTGCACTCACAACGGTAATTTTAGTAACTATAATGGTTCACGTAAAAGGATGCTCAGAAGTAACGTCTTTACAAGCCTCGAAATCGCTTTGCTTAGTCAATAATGACGGTAATGTTTCATGTGCTTTAAATGAAGTAACACGATTAAGTCTTGTTCCAGCCGGACAAAATACATGTCTTATGATAACCGATTTTAACAAAGAGCCAATTGGTTCTTTAACTATAATGATAAAAAATGTGCAATTAAAATGTTTTGCAAAAAGTTTATACTTTTCACGATCATTTCAAATGAAAGTCACAAGCAGAAAACGTTGCCCAAAAGCTGGATCATGCACAGGAGATAGTTGTGAACAGGTAAAACCAGATACATTGATACCTGAACTCGTTGAAGGAAGACATTTACCAGGGTATACACATTGTGTTGGCACGCCTGGATGTGCTGGCGGTGGTTGCTTTTTCTGTAGCGAAGCATGTCTTTTTTACAGAATATTTGCAGAACCGACTTCAGGAAATATTTTTGAAATATTTTCCTGTCCTTCTTGGGAATATACTGTGGATTTAGACGTTACATTACACAATCAGCAATACTCTGCCACACATTCGAGTGTATTAAAACCAGGTATCCCAAAAAGTTGGAGAAATATGAAATTTACCCTAATTGGTGCTAATTTGCCACCAGTACCCTTGTTAAACCACCGTTATGTAACTGACGGTAAGCAAGTTGCAATCGTTCAAACATCAGCTTCAGGACAAGCGGTAAGTGGAGAATTAGGGGAATTTCAATGTCCAACTAAGGAAACAGCTAAACAATTTCGAAACTGTACAATTCCTTTTAATGCTTGTAACTGTGAACCTCGAGAAAATACAGTTTCCTGTCAATGTAATGAACAAAATTGGGAAAGAGTTTTTTCTGATAGAGACTCGAGTTTTCCTATTAAAAGTCAAGGAATAGTTTTTAAAGGCCAAGGAAAAAACATTTATGCGGATTTCGGAGCTTTTACAGCTTTGGAATTACAGGTAGAGTTGGATCATTTACGTTTAAATACCAAAATTAATAAAAATCATTGCACGTTTAAACCTATTAAATTAGACGGTTGTTATAATTGTATAACAGGAGCTCAATTAACATACACATGCGAAACAGATTTCGGACAAGCATTAAGTCATATAAAATGTACCTCGACAAGTTTTTCTACTATTTGCTCACAAACAAAAACAAAAGAAACCATTGTTTTGAATTTTAATCAGTCAAAAATTTCGGATATTTGCACAATTTACTGTCCTGGTGGACAGACCGAGTTTAAGCTGGAAGGAGAGCTCGTTTATATGGAACAAATAGCCATAAATGAAATTTCGAACTTAATTCCAAATAAAAACAAAAAGAGCGAAATTAATTTTAATTTGGATTTTCTAAGAAAATTAATGCCCAAATCTATTATTGGTAGAATTGTGTCAATTGTTGTGTATATTTTCGTTGTACTTATTGCATTATGTATACTTTTATGGATTTTACCTATTATGCTTAATAAGTTTTGTCAGACATTGTTTCGTATTAAAATATTTAGGCGCAGTAATAAAATAAAAGCGCACAGATTGTGAAATTTATTGTTCTGTGTATTTTTAGATTGAATTTCAATAAACCAGATATTTTTAAAAGACAGTATTAATTTATTTTTATATATTATGTAATCTAATTCTTTCGTGTTATTCCTTGATTATTGTCAATATTTTATATATTGAAAATTTTGAAAATTATTAAGGTTTATTTGGATTTAAAATTTTGTGTTATAATTTTTACAACTTATATTCCTAAAAACAAATTCGTTTTAATTTTAAAATTAATTTTATTGTTAACATTAATCTCTAAAAATATATTTGTGCTGTACTTAAATTTTCTTGTAATGTTGTAATTACATTTAGTAATCATGCTTTATAATTATTT
Organism: Microlaimidae sp. YZB2_3; assembly: GCA_030248175.1. NCBI lineage: Eukaryota > Metazoa > Nematoda > Chromadorea > Desmodorida > Microlaimidae > Microlaimidae sp. YZB2_3. The sequence continues at coordinate 16,763 of JASAMX010023060.1, read as the reverse complement.
TTTAATGGCCGGAGTGTCATGAATGCTTTCATGATTTGTATTTTGTATTTGCTTTATTATATTAGTTGATAAATAGATCTAAAGAGAATAAGAAATGCGGTTTTCTTTTCATCTGCAATTTCATAACATCAACGCTCTTCCGCTTGGGTTTTTTGCCTTAATTAATTCTAAGGTCAATAACAGCCACCCTTTCTTAATCTCTTATATACATCAAGTATAGCGGTCTAAAGGTCAGCCCTGACCTTCCTGGCCTTTTGATGGATTATTATTTTGACATGTGCGGCAAAATCATGCGGGAAATTAATATTCTATGTCTTTCTGTAAATAAATTCTTAGTGTATAATAAATATTTTGTGAATAGCGGTCGCTCCTTCCACATCGCAAAATTACACTTTTAATATGTTAGTTTTTTCTTTTTGTTTTTTTTTTGTTTTGGTATTTTTATTGATTTATAATAAAATTATATATAATTACTTTCTTTGTGCTTTTGACTTTTTTTTTAAATTTTGTGTTCTTCTTATCTAAAACTTTCTAAGAAGCAAAAAGTAAGTAATCTGTACAAAAAGAGATATGTACGATGGGTATATTCAGTTATTATTGTTTTTTTTTTTTTGTTTTAGTGAGTTGGTTTTTTTTTGTTGCTCGGGGACTGGTGCGCCCGCGCTTGGGCGCTTTAACTTTGGCCATTTATATAAAATTTCTTTTTTTTTTATGTTTTAATTTTATTTTAATTTTGCAATTTTATAATATATATATTTTTTGTTTTTTTTTTAGGTTTTCTGGACTTTTTGCTTGTTCGCAATAAAGTTTATTTAAAAAAAAAAAAAAAAGGGCGGCATTAATTAAGTTGCTCTTTTATTTTTTTTTTGGTCACCCTCCGCCGCCCCCGCCATTGGTGTTCCTACTCTCCAATGTCATCTCCGGATCTCCGGCCATTTGAAGCAAAGGGAGCTCCGTAGCTCCAGAGTTCCGGAGTTCCAGCCCTTAAATAAGCAATTTGAAGCTTTTTTAAGCTTGAAATACATTTTAAACGACTCGAACTGTATTTGTAGGGCCATTTTTATTGTTTTAAATAAGTTTTAGAAAAAATTTAGTTTACATAAAAATTTTGACAAAATAATTACTGCCATCTTTAATTATTTACGAACTTAGTATAAAAACAGGGCAGAGCTCCAGAGTTCAAGGGGTTGTTCCGGATCTCTTAAAAGCGGAGCCGAAGCTCCGGAGCTCGGAGCTCCGGGGAACATTACTACATTACACCACGCTAACTATAATTAAACAATGTTTGTAAATTTTGTAATTTAACTTAATTTAATTTAATTTAACTTCTTCTTATTATTTTTTCAATTTTATTATTAATAAATTTATCGACGGCGTAGGAACGCCACACGGAGATAAAGCACAACGACACCGCGCAAACGATAATTAAAGAACGTAGGTAAATTTTGTATTATGTTCTTCATCTCCTTATTATGAAAATATGTTATTTTTCAAACGCTTATATCTAAAACCAATATTCCTCCCTCGTTAATGATTGATCAAAAGAAACATGGCTCTTTGGAAAGCGTAGAAAATTCCACAATAATTTGCTTAAGGGTCTTTTTTGTTGATAAATGATACGTGTTTTATTAATAATATTAAAACTGTTAAAAAAGTATATCTTGTCAACGGAATGATTATAAACGTATGTTACTGCGCAGCTAAAACAAAGTTTATAGGAATTTTTAATTTGATTTTAAAAAGTAGTAAACTACCTTAAAAAATGCTTAAAAAAAGAGGAAAAGGCGATTTTCCCCGCGAGAGAAAAAAAGATGTACTAGTATTTGTGTACTAAAGATTTGCATTTGGTTTGGTAGCTGCCCACTAAAATAAAAATTTTTATCATATGATAATGATTCGTTTATACATTGAACGCACCACTGTTGCATTTTTTATTAGCTGATGAAAGACAAGAAAAAATATATTAAGCAAAAACAAAGTACTTTTTTAATTCTCTCGTTACTAATGAAAAAATAATAAAGTTTTATTTCAAAACAAAAATTAAAACATGGTGGAAAACGCCACGCAACGGTTTTTAGTCCAACAGCAACGCGCCAAAGTAATTAGAGAACGTAGAAAAAATGAGGTAATTTATGTTCATCTTCTTCTACTAATTATTATTTACATTATTTTAACTAGGCTTTTCTGTTGTACTTATACTCATACTCACAATGTAAGTACTCACGTTGTTTTGCAATCTCAGTTCTTAACAAAAACTAAACTCACATTATTTAGGAGTACTATTTACCACTATTACTCATTGCACTATACTGGTTTTACAAAAAAAATACTCCAGTAATATTCAATACTCATAAATATTAGCTTTATAGATTATTGTATATGAAGTTTTAATTTTTGATAAGTTTGTTATTAAAATGATGCTCCTATAAAAGAAATATATAATTTTTGAAAAAACGTAAACGAAAACAACATAGTATAAGCTTAAAAATTAAAAAAATAAAACTATTATTTTATCTTCATTCCTATTTTTACCTATGTATATGAGTTAATAATGTATTGATATAGACTATTCGAATAAGTCTTTTATTTAGAGGGTAGAAAAAAGAAAATTTGAAACAATCTAGCTTTCTTAGTTTCTTAATTTAAACCTATACTTTAAAAAAATTGCTACACGATAATAATGTTTCACTACTTTCAAGCGCTTTAATATATCAGTTTGTGCTAAATAAATTTTTGTTTTTTTTAATTAAACGTCACAATAGATTAAAATCACCACTAAAATAGTATTATCCTAACAGTAATTAAATTAGTAAAAATAAAAATAAATTTGTGCTTTTAAACTAATTTTAAACCTACATAGTTTTTTTTAATGTTTTGCTTGTAAAACTATTCAAAACTTAAAAATTAATTTTAAAAAATCCATTCCAAACTTTTAAATAAACATTTTCTTTAATTGAAACATTAAAAAACTGGAAAAAAGCGCACAAAAGCGGACCTACGAAGCGGCAAAAAACTAAAAATCCCAAACTACTTTGCTTTTGAATAAAAATTTAAAATTTTAGAGAAAAGATCGAGATTTTAAACCTAAATTTTGAAATATTTTAAACCGTAAAATTACTAGTCGCTCGCTGTTTCTAATTTTCCCTCTACATATATTGGCACTAGTAGTTATGGCACACTTAAAAAAACCTTATTCCGAACTAGTCTATTATTGCGGATTAATTACCACAATACATATTTGGCATCAAACTAATTAACTTTGGTCATATCCTTGGGCACATAATTAATATAAGACCTTTTGGTCACTAGGGCTTTATTCTATTTAATTTTGTTTTGAGGTTTAAAATAATTCTTAAATAACGAAATAAATGTAATAATTTACTCATGCAATGGTTTTTTTAATGGTAGTGATTTAAAAGGACACTGTCACAAATCAAAATTGTATATTGCCCAGCCAAAGCACATTACGTTTAATACTAACCAATAGTGAATTTAAACTGTTGTAACCTTGTATTGATTTAAATACCAAATTTGCATTGGTAGGTTTGATATTAAAGGAGCATTCCGTTTGGGTGATATAAGAATTTATTTTGTTATAGTGCTTTTTTAAAAACGACAACCTAATTAAAAAAACAAGACACCATTTCGAAATTTGAGATTTTAATTCTTAATAGTAAACAAAAAAAAGACCGTTTTTCCAACAAAAAAAAATTAGCTAAACGTGGATTTTTGTGGGGTGTTTTAATTGTTTCGGTAACGGAAAAAGCTACAAAACTTTTTAAATTAAGAAAGAAAAAATAGCTTAATTGTTTTTAATTTTAAAATATTGATTACGATTCAAAATTATTGTTGAATTTAAATATAAAACAAACATCTGAACATTAACATTCATTTATCTCAAAATCTCCGTATTAATAAAATAATAACTGTTTTTAAAAGCGTGTTAAAATCAACTTTTTGTCTTGAATTCATGATTGTTTTAAATATTAATATTAATATTAATAGGCATATAAAATGCAAGTATTGTTATCAGTATCAGTTCTCTGGGAGAGGTTGTTGGAGGAGCTAAATATATTTTAAAAGTCCCATCTAAAAAACTCATGGAAATCTTTTTCATGACGCCATTTTTCATATGGCTGCCACGAAGAGACGCCATCTTTGCATATGGCTGTGCCTAGCGTCCTTCCGTGAAAGTGACATCACCAATCCACCTTCCGCGCTCTCCCTTTCTTTACGTGGGACAAAGGGAGGTGCGTGAAGAGCAGCACGCCTATTTACGCCGCCTTCGCCAGTCAACCTGATATGGGGAGAAAGCGAAGCCCTTTGCCCATTACTACAAAAATATCTAATTAATTTCATAAATTATTTTACTATTAATATTACATAATTTGTAATAAAATATTATCTGACTATATAATAATTATTAATTGTTTAAGTCTGTTTTAAATTTTTATTGTTTGTTTTATATTATTCCATATATGGAATGAATGAGGTAATTTGTGTAGAAAATTTACAACTAGAAGATGGATAGATAATATTAGATAGATAGATATAAGAGGGGTTCCTTATAAGGGGTAATTGAGCTCATCATCTGCCCTGAACCACCCAAGAGTGGTTCCTCAAATGGTTTTATTTTTTACAATTGTTTAAAAACTAAAAGATGTTCTTTAAACTGTTTTTCATCTAAGGGGTAGTGAAAATTAAACCTTATTGCTAACAGTGCATAGCACTTTAAGAAAATCAGTATTATGCATACTACATACGATAGAAAGTGACTAAGGAAATTCTAACTTTAATTAAAAGTAAATTTTATTAAGATTAAAAGCTTCAAAAAAATGCATAAAATTAAATGGAAGCTTAATTGATTAGTTTGTTGTGTAGTCCAGATTTAATTTTATAAAAAAAAAAAATAAATAATAAAGAAAAATAAAATAATAAGGAGAAAAATTTGTGTATAAGAAAATTCGTCCATTTTCAACATTCACGATTTAGTAAATTTGTCCAACCACGTTACGGGGAAATTATATTTCTATTGCATTATTAGAGAAAAAACCCCAAGAATTTTCATAACTGTAATTTTATATGTAAATATATTTAATTCAAATAATATTATAACTTGTGTAATAAAAAATAAAACAAGAAAGAGTTTTTTTATATACATTTTTCCAGCAAACTTTTTTCTTATTTTGTATTTATTTTTTTCCAAACCTGAAATTTTACCATTAATTATAAAAAATAATATCTATTGATTAACCTCGTAAAATATATTGACTGAGTAGAAATTAAATTTTTTTACAGAAAAAACTAGTTTTTAAACTAAGTAAAAGGGCTAGTTTAAAAACCCATTTTTTTAAAATAGTCAACAAGGTCAGTATGTTTAATTCACCTATATATAGTACACCTAAATTTTTTTAGCTTTAAAATGTATATAGTTTATGATCACTCATATTTTTTGCTTCTGGATAGGGAAGGCAAACGGGCTCAAATAAGGATGACGGGGCAGGTTTTAGAAAGGCGTATTAACATAACCCTTATGTTGTGAAGGGGCCTTGATTAAAAAGTGAACAAGGTAAATAAAATTATTCAAAGCAAAGGGTTAAAATTAAAAATTAAAATGCTGTATTTGTAATATTGTATTTTAAATTGTTAATTAGAGGATATTAATATTGGTGGCAATAAAATTCTCTGTGTTTTAGCGTATGGGAATGAAAAAAAAATTTTGTTAGTAATTTGCCTAGGGGAAAATGCCCCAAATTAGGGCTTTTTTTTAGCAAATTTCTAACTTTTTACATATAATCCTTACTCAGACAATTTTTGTGATTGATACTTTCCTGAGCTTAAAAATATAATTGTAAGGGTAACCTACTTTGTCAGGTACCCTAAAGATAATGGGTCATTAGGTTTGAAAATTTTTGTTTGGGCAGCAGTGATTTTAAGACAGGTTTACATGGGGGAATTAAGCAGAATTTTATCTCTTTTTGTAAGTATGTATTTGAGGGAATTATGTTGTAAATGGTAACATTAATTGATTTGTAATTAAAATTTTTGATTTGTGTTAATATTTTAACCTCAGGTGTATTATAGTATAATAGATTAATAAAAATAAAAAAAGACCCAATTTTTGAGGATACGAGTTAAAAGTAATTGGTAATATAAAAAAAATTTGAATATGTAAAGCTGATGTACAACATGACGGTATTATAATAAAATCACCTTTGAGAATTTAGGGGGTACATTGATGTGAATTATTATAAATTTATAACTAATTTTTTTAAATCATGTCAGTGTTTGAATATGTAAAACACACTTAAAAAAAAATGAAAAAATTACCATTTTCCAATTTGGAGGTATTTGGAGTATTTAACCTGTATCTGAAAAATTTTATTAAATTATTTTTTTCAATCAGCACGCATAGAGCTTTCAAACGAATATAAAAACAGGCTCTATAACTAATAAAAACAAAGAAATCACCCCTTACTAAATTTGGGGTAAAAAGGGTTTTATTGGTTACTAACTTATATTTTAAATAGACGGAGAGCTTTAAAAGATATATTACCCCTATGTAAGGTGTGTAAAAGTTTAAATTTTTTGAGGTCATATTAGTGCTTAATAAAAATGTTGACTTAAAAAGTTAGAGCGTAAACAAAAAATTGAAATCGTAAAAACTAGTGTTTATAAATTAATGGCACTGTACTTTAACCTTCCATTACCATATTTTAGTTTAGTACAATACTCTATTTCTGCATTAAAAAATTTCAAAAAAACAAAAATAAGGATTATAAAATTCTGAAAAAAAATGTATTAGTAAAATCGAAGTAAGAAAATACGGTACTGAATTGTTTTTAGTTCAGTACAGATTGATATGAGGTTTAACGAAAAAAATCCCGACTTGTGTAATCTTAGCGCAGCGCGAGTGTAGGGGGCAGTAAAACTTGGATTTTATTGTAAAAATCAAAATATGAGAATATCCCACATAAAATATTAGGGTGTTGGATGTAAGTTTCCCCCAGTTTTTTATTTAAAATTGAAACTAAGAAAACAGTAAGAAGACTTCCTGCTAAAAAGCCAATTAGCAACAAAAATAGCTAATCTATTCAACTAAAACAAAATTTTAAACAGAAATATTATTAATCGTCTTAAAAAGATTTTTTCGTTAGCTAAGTGAGTTGACCCTCTATGTATATAATATATTATATAAGAGAGAAAAATGACTGTTATATCTAATATTGAATAACTTCTAACATTCGATGGGGGAAAAAATGAACGATAATTCTATCTTTAAATAAAAATCACAACTTTCTAATAACATGCTGCTAATAAATAATTTTTGTTAACCTGCATATCAATACTGTACTAATAAACAAAATCAAATACAATTTCTTAATTTTTAATACATACATATTTTTTAGCAAATTAAATACATACATACATTATTTTTTTTTAAAAATTTTAATAAAACATAAAATATTTACTAAAAAAAGAATAAGCTTAAATACATCATTAATATTAACACCTATCACTTTTAATTTTTAAAAATTTTTTTACCTCTAACTTAATAAAACATTTCTACCCTAACACTCAATATACCTCAAAAAATTTAAACTTTTAAACCTCACTACATACATAATATATATTTAAACTCTACTCTATTAAAATATAAAAATTATAACAAAATAAAACCCTTTACCAAATTAAATATTTTTTTTTTTTATAACTTTTTATATGTTGAAAGCTCTATGTGCTGATAAAAAAATATTAATTTTAAGTAAAATTTTCCAATACAGTTAAATACTCCAAATACTCCAAATGTGAAATGGTAATTTTTTAATTTTTATTTTAAAGTAGTGTTTTACACTATTAAAAACACTCGACCACTATTTAAAAAACATATATTATAAAATTTTGTTAGTGTTATATAATTTTAGCACCCATAATGTACCCCTAAAATTCTAAGAGGTGATTTATTATAATACCGTCATGTTTGTACTCATATCTAAGCTTTCAACACGCTGATGTCAAATAATTGTTTTTAACTCGATTCACCCAATGATTACTATTTTTACAACCCATAACGTATCCTCAAAAAATTTTGGGGGTCATTTTTTTATATTTTATTAAATGCCGTCGTATTTATACTCATATTAAAGCTCTCAACACGCTGAGGTTAAAAATATTAACACAAATCAAAAATTTTTAATTACAAATCAATTAATGGTTACCATTTTTACAACCCATAATTTACCCTCAAAATTTTTAGGGGGTACATTGACTGTCACCAATATATAGAGCATAAAATTCTGCCTTAATTCCCCCTGATGGCTCAAACCTGTGGCTTAAAAAGTACACTTGCTGCCCCCCAAACAAAAAATTTTTGCAAAAACCGTAAAATTGACCCCCATTAATCTTTCAGGGTACCTGACACAAGTAGGTTACCCTTACAAATTATATATTTTTAAGCTCAGGAAAGTATGCGCAATCTGCACAAAAATTGTCTGACGTAAGGATTCATATGGTAAAAAGTTAGAAATTTGGCTGAAAAAAAAGGCCCCTAAATTTGGGGGCATTTTTGGCCAACCCCTTAGGTTCAAAAGTTATAAGTCCTTAAACAAAAGTTTTTTTTGTCACAATTTGCCCAGTATCGCTAAAAACACAGAGAATATGTTTGATTTGCCACCAATATTAATAATACCTCTAAATTAAGCAATGCTGTAAAAGTACAGATATTAGCAAATCACAGCATTTTTAAAAAAAAATTTTTTGTGTAGATTTTAACCCTTTGCTTTGAATAATTAAGCATTATTTTACACTTTGTTCAAAATCCATTGTTCTAATCTGAAGGAGTCCCCAGCTCATCAAAGGCCACCGCGCGCATAAAGGGACGCCAGCATTTATGTCTAATAACGCCTTTCTAATAACCTGCCCCCGCGGCATTCCTTTAGCCATATTCCCACCTTCATTTTGAAGCCCTGTTTTGCCGCTGCTCCTCCGACAACCTATCCCACGAAGCAAAACATATATGACGTGATCACTAATACTATATGACATTTTAAAGCTAAAAAAATTCTGAGGTGTACTGATATATAGGTGAATTAAACATGACTGACCTTGTTGACTATTTTAAAAAAGAATGGGTTTTTAAACATAGGCCCGTTTTACTTAGTTTAAAAAAACTAGTTTTTTCTGAAAAAAAATTTAATTGGTCTACTCAGGTCGCAATATATTTTACGAGGTTAATCAGATCAGATATTATTTTTTATAATTAATGGGTAAAATTTCAGGTTTGGAAAAAAATAAATACAAAATAAGAAAAAAAGTTTGCTGGAAAAATGTATATAAAAAAACTCTTTCTTGTTTTATTTCAACTTGTTATCTTCACAACACAAGGTTAGTAGATATTATTTGCACATTAAATAATGAATTCTACAATATCAAAATTAAAAGCGCAGTTATGAAAATTCTTGAGGTTTTTTTTCTCCTGAATAATGCAATAGAAATGTGAAGTAATTATCCCCGCGTAACGTGGTTGGACAAAATTTAACTAAATCGGTAGAATCGTTGAAAAGTGGGACGAATTTTCTTATACACAAAAATATTTTTCTCCTTTTTGTTTTTATTTTTACTGTTATTAAGGTTTATTAATTAAAATATTCATTTTCATAAAAAAATTAAAAAATCTTGCGACCACGCAACGAAAACTAATCGCAACTATAAAGCTTCCATTTAATCTTTATGCATTTTTTTGAAGCTGGTTTAATCTTAATAAAATTTAACTTTTAATTAGAAGTTAGAAAATTTCCTTAGTCACTTTGCTAAATGCCGTCATGTAGTATGCCATAGAATACTGATTTTCTTGAACAGTGCTATGCACTGTCAGCAATAAGGTTTAAAATCTTTGACACTGACCCCTTAGATGCAAAAACAGTTTAAAGAACGTCTGTTGCCGATTTTAAACAATTGTAAAAGAATCAAAACCATTTGAGGAAAACCACTCTTGGGTGGTTCCAGGGCAGTATGTAATGAGCCCAATGGAGTTTGAACACCACGGCCTGTATTACAAGGGAACCGCCCTCTTACTATCTGTCTATCTAAATATCTATCTATCCATCTTCTAGTTGTAAATTTGCTCACTAGCACAAATCTACGCTCATTCATTCCATATATGGAATGAATGAATCAAAACAAACAATAAAAATTTAAGAACAGACTTAAACGATTAGATAAATTATTATATAAGTCAGAAAATAGAATATTTTATTACAAAATATGCAATATTAGATAAAATAATTTATGAAATTAATTAGATCATGTTTGTGAGTAATGGGCAAAGGGCCTCGTTTTCCGCCCCATATCAGGTTGACTGGCGAAGGCGGCGTAAATGAGGCGTGCTGCTCTTCCGCGAGCGCACCTCCCTTTGTCCCACGTAAAGAAAGGGAGAGCGCGGAAGTGTGGATTGGTGATGTCACTTTCACGGAAGGACGCTTCAGGAGCGCAGCCAATATGCGCAAAGAATGGGCGTCTGGACGCTTCAGGTGCGCAGCCAATATGCGCAAAGAATGGGCGTCCATGAAAAAGATGTGTTCCATGAGTTTTTTAGGATGGGACGTTTAAAAGCTGGAATATTTAGCTCCTCCAACAACCTCTCCCGCAGAGCAAAACGTGATCACGTGATAACGAATACCATATGACATTTTAGAGCTCTTAAAATGCCGGGGTAATTAATAATTAATAATTAATAATTTAAAACAATCATCGAACTTCAAGACAAAAAGCTTGACTTTGTAACACGCTTTTAAAAACAGTTATCTAATTTATTAATAGCGGACAGATTTTGAGCAGTAAATGAAATGTTAATGTTCAGAGGTTTGTTTTATATTTAAATTCAACGAATAATTTTGAATCGTAAACCAATATTTTAAAATTAAAAACAAGTTAAGCTATTTTAGTCTTTCTTAATTTGTAAATGAAGTTTTGTAGCTTATTTCCGTTTTAACACAGGAAACAATAAGGAGTGTTAAATAAAAAAAAAACACCCCACAAAAATACCAAACGTTTAGCTAATTTTTTTTTTGTTGGAAAAACGGTCTTTTTGTTTGGTTTACTATTCAGAATTAAAATCTCAAACTTCGAAATGGTGTCTTGTTTTTTAATTAGGTTGTCGTTCTTTAAAAAAGCACTATAACAAAATAAATTCTTATATCACCCAAACCGGAATGCTCCTTTAATATCAAACCTACCCAATGCAAATTTGGTATTTGGAGTGCTCCAATACAAGGTTACAACAGGTTTAAATTTCAGCTTGATTGGTTCAGTATTAAACGTAATGTGCTTTGGGCTGGGCAATATACAATTTTGATTTGTGACAGTGTCCTTTTAAATCACTACCATTAAAAAAACCATTTGCATGAGTAAATTATTACATTTATTACGTTATTTAAGAAATATTTTTAAACCTTCTAAAACAAAATTGAATAGAATAAAGACCCTAGGTGACCAAAAGGTCTATTATCATTAATTATGTGCCCAAGGATAGTGACCAAAGTTAATTAGGTTTGATGCCAAATATGTAATTGTGGTAATTAATCCGCAATCAATAGACTAGTTCGGAATAAGGGTTTTTTAGTGTTAGGAAGAGGTGTGCCACTAACTACTAGTGCCAATCATATGTAGAGGGAAAATTGAGAAACAGCGAGCGACTAGTACATTTTACGGTTTAAAATATTTCAAATATTTATTGGTTTAAAATCTCGACCCTTTCTCTTTAAAATTTCTAAAATACTTTTTAAATATTGCAAAAGCAAAAGTAGTTTTTGGGCATTTTTAGTTTTTTGCCGCTTCGTAGGTACGGCGCTGCTTGTGCGCTTGTTTTCCAGTTTTTTAATGTTTCAATTAAAGAAAATGTTTAATTTAAAAGTTTGGAATGGACTTTTTAAAATTAATTTTTAAGTTTTGAATAGTTTTACAAGCAAAACATTAAAAAAAACTATGTAGGTTTAAAATTAGTTTAAAAGCACAAATTTCATCTTTATTTTTACTAATTTGAAATTACTGTTCAGGATAATACTATTTTAGTGGTGATTTTAATCTATTGTGACGTTTAATTAAAAAAAACAAAAATTTATTTAGCACAAACTGATATATTACAGCACTTCAACGTAGTGAAACATATCATCGTGTAGCAATTTTTTTAAAGTATAGGTTTAAACTTAAGAAACTAAGAAAGCTAAGATTGTTTCAAATTTTCTTTTTTCTTTTTGTACCCTCTCTCGTACAGTAAAAGACGCTTATTCCGAACTAGTCTATATCAATACAATTATTCCAAACTCATATACATACGGTAAAAATAGGAATGAAGATGAAATAATAGTTTTATTTTTTCAGATTTTTAAGCATTAATACTATGTTGTTTTCGTTTACGTTTTTTCAAAAATTATATATTTCTTTTAAGGAGCATCATAATAACAAACGTATATCAAAAATATTAAAAATACTTCGTACTCACAATAATCTAGTAAAGCTAATATGTGTATGAGTATTGAATATTACTGGAGTATTTTTTTTGTAAAACCAGTGAGTAGTGGCAATGAGTAATAGTGGTAATAATTAGTACTCCTAAATAATGTGAGTTTAGTTTTTGTTAAGAACTGAGATTGCAAAACAACGTGAGTACTTACATTGTGAGTATGAGTATAAGTACAACAGAAAAGCCTAGTTAAAATAATGTAAATAATAATTAGTAGAAGAAGATGAACATAAATTACCTCATTTTTTCTACGTTCTCTAATTACTGTTGGCGCGTTGCTGTTGGACTAAAAACCGTTGCGTGGCGTTTACGCGCGACCCATGTTTGTAATTTTTGTTTTGAAATAAAACTTTAAATTAATTTTTTCATTAGTAACGAGAGAATTAAAAAAAGTACTTTGTTTATTGCTGTGAATATGATTTTTTCCATTGTCATTTCATCAGACTAATAAAAAATGCAACAGTGGTGCGTTCAATGTATAAACGAATCATTATCATATGATAGAAATTTTTATTTTAGTGGGCAGCTACCCAAACCAAATGCAAATTTCTTGTAGTACACACAATGTCCATCTCAGACTAGTCAACATCTTTTTTGTCTAAACATACGCCGGGGAAAAATCGCCCCTTTTTCCTGCTCTATTTTTAGAGCATTTTTTAAGGCTAGTTTACTACTTTTTAAAATCAAATTAAAAAAAAAATATCCTAATAAACTTTAGTTTTAGCTGCGCAGTAACATACGTTTATAATCATTCCGTTGACAAGATATACTTTTTTAACAGTTTTAATATTATTAATAAAACACGTATCATTTATCAACAAAAAAGACCCTTAAGCAAATTATTGTGGAATTTTCTACGCTTTCCAAAGAGCCTATGTTTCTTTCTGATCAATCATTAACGAGGGAGGAATATTGGTTTTAGATATAAGCGTTTGAAAAATAACATATTTTCATAATAAGGAGATGAAGAACATAATACAAAATTTACCTACGTTCTTTAATTATCGTTTGCGCGGTGTCGTTGAGCTTTATCTCCGTGTGGCGTTCCTGCGCCGTCGATAAATTTATTAATAATAAAATTGAAAAAATAATAAGAAGAAGTTAAATTAAATTAAATTAAGTTAAATTACAAAATTTACCAACATTGTTTAATTATAGTTAGCGTGGTGTAATGTAGTAATGTTCCCCGGAGCTCCGAGCTCCGGAGCTTCGGCTCCGCTTTTAAGAGATCCGGAACAACCCCTTGAACTCTGGAGCTCTGCCCTATTTTTATACTAAGTTCGTAAATAATTAAAGATGGCAGTAATTATTTTGTCAAAATTTTTATGTAAACTAAATTTTTTCCAAAACTTATTTAAAACAATAAAAATGGCCCTACAAATACAGTTCGAGTCGTTTAAAATGTATTTCAAGCTTAAAAAAGCTTCAAATTGCTTATTTAAGGGCTGGAACTCCGGAACTCTGGAGCTACGGAGCTCCCTTTGCTTCAAATGGCCGGAGATCCGGAGCATGACATTGGAGAGTAGGAACATCACTAGTGTAGTGGCAGTCCAGTGTCACCGAAAATTCAATTAGGGTAACTGACTTAATTTCGGCCACGTTTTTTTATTTTTTTGAATAAGTTTTTACTGGCTTTTCGAATCAAGCCAAAATTTGGCCTAAAAATCAAACAATAACTATATTTGTTATTCCAGTGCAAAATTTGAATATTTCTGTTACATTTAAACATCAGTGAAGGTTTAAACTTTTTTTTAAAGTGGCCGAAGTTAAGGCGCGTGTCATTTATTTCGGCCACTTACAAAAAACTGGCCATCACTATTGCTTAAACGAACAATATAAATTTCTAAAGGTTGCAAATTTACCCTTAGGTATTGTTCTTGGTACATATAACTTATTTTTTCCCGTTTGCGAACTTTGATAGTTATTAGCAAGACTTTAAATAATTATGTCAAAACCTTAAAAAAACAAGTTTTGATAACTGGTATTTTTTGTTCAATTTTTATTTTTGGCCTAAAAAGTGTCAAAACAAAGTCAACCGAGGAAAAAATTCTTTATAAATATTAAAAGTGTAATTTTGCGATGTGGAAGGAGCGACCGCTATTCACAAAATATTTATTATACACTAAGAATTTATTTACAGAAAGACATAGAATATTAATTTCCCGCATGATTTTGCCGCACATGTCAAAATAATAATCCATCAAAAGGCCAGGAAGGTCAGGGCTGACCTTTAGACCGCTATACTTGATGTATATAAGAGATTAAGAAAGGGTGGCTGTTATTGACCTTAGAATTAATTAAGGCTAAAAAACCCAAGGGGAAGAGCGTTGATGTTATGAAATTGCAGATGAAAAGAAAACCGCATTTCTTATTCTCTTCAGATCTATTTATCAACTAATATAATAAAGCAAATACAAAATACAAATCATGAAAGCATTCATGACACTCCGGCCATTAAAAAATAATTATAAAGCATGATTACTAAATGTAATTACAACATTACAAGAAAATTTAAGTACAGCACAAATATATTTTTAGAGATTAATGTTAACAATAAAATTAATTTTAAAATTAAAACGAATTTGTTTTTAGGAATATAAGTTGTAAAAATTATAACACAAAATTTTAAATCCAAATAAACCTTAATAATTTTCAAAATTTTCAATATATAAAATATTGACAATAATCAAGGAATAACACGAAAGAATTAGATTACATAATATATAAAAATAAATTAATACTGTCTTTTAAAAATATCTGGTTTATTGAAATTCAATCTAAAAATACACAGAACAATAAATTTCACAATCTGTGCGCTTTTATTTTATTACTGCGCCTAAATATTTTAATACGAGACAATGTCTGACCAAACTTATTAAGCATAATAGGTAAAATCCATAAAAGTATACATAATGCAATAAGTACAACGAAAATATACACAACAATTGACACAATTCTACCAATAATAGATTTGGGCATTAATTTTCTTAGAAAATCCAAATTAAAATTAATTTCGCTCTTTTTGTTTTTATTTGGAATTAAGTTCGAAATTTCATTTATGGCTATTTGTTCCATATAAACGAGCTCTCCTTCCAGCTTAAACTCGGTCTGTCCACCAGGACAGTAAATTGTGCAAATATCCGAAATTTTTGACTGATTAAAATTCAAAACAATGGTTTCTTTTGTTTTTGTTTGTGAGCAAAAACAGTAGAAAAACTTGTCGAGGTACATTTTATATGACTTAATGCTTGTCCGAAATCTGTTTCGCATGTGTATGTTAATTGAGCTCCTGTTATACAATTATAACAACCGTCTAATTTAATAGGTTTAAACGTGCAATGATTTTTATTAATTTTGGTATTTAAACGTAAATGATCCAACTCTACCTGTAATTCCAAAGCTGTAAAAGCTCCGAAATCCGCATAAATGTTTTTTCCTTGGCCTTTTAAAATTATTCCTTGACCTTTAATAGGAAAACTCGAGTCTCTATCAGAAAAAACTCTTTCCCAATTTTGTTCATTACATTGACAGGAAACTGTATTTTCTCGAGGTTCACAGTTACAAGCATTAAAAGGAATTGTACAGTTTCGAAATTGTTTAGCTGTTTCCTTAGTTGGACATTGAAATTCCCCTAATTCTCCACTTACCGCTTGTCCTGAAGCTGATGTTTGAACAGCAACTTGCTTACCATCAGTTACATAACGGTGGTTTAACAAGGGTACTGGTGGCAAATTTACAATTAATTAAGGTAAATTTCATATTTCTCCAACTTTTTTTTCCTTTGGTTTTAATGCACTCGAATGTGTGGCAGAGTATTGCTGATTGTGTAATGTAACGTCTAAATCCACAGCACACTCCCAAGAAGGACAGGAAAATATTTCAAAAATATTTCCTGAAGTCGGTTCTGCAAATATTCTGTAAAATAATTTTGCTTCGCTACAGAAAAAGCAACCACCGCCAGCACATCCAGGCGTGCCAACACAATGTGTATACCCTGGTAAATGTCTTCCTTCAACGAGTTCAGGTATCAATGTATCTGGATTTACCTGTTCACAACTATCCCCTGTGCATGATCCAGCTTTTGGGCAACGTTTTCTGCTTGTGACTTTCATTTGAAATTATCGTGAAAAATATAAACTTTTTGCAAAACATTTTAATTGCACATTTTTTATCATTATAGTTAAAGAACCAATTGGCTCTTTGTTAAAATCGGTTATCATAAGACATGTATTTTGTCCGGCTG
>JASAMX010023057.1:0-16970 GCA_030248175.1 Microlaimidae sp. YZB2_3 | reverse complement strand
GTGTTTTGTGGTGTATTAATATAAACATAGATGTTTTTGGAGGGGGGACAGAGGGGTCCACCCCCCTAGAGCCAAAATTTCAGACCCCCCCCCTAGAAAAAATCCAGGGGGCCCCTCCTCCCCCCAAGCTCGAAAGCGGTCCGACCTACCCTTCCCCCCCCTGGAAGGCCGGATTCCCCCCTCCCGATCAATTTGGAAGTATACTTTCTTATTTACCGTCAAAAACACGGTTTTTTAGTTAAAAACAGTGTTTAAATACACTTTTTAGGCCTAAATAGGCGGTTTTAGTACATAAAATTCAATATTAGACCTAAAAACACCTAAATTATAGAGTTAAAAAAATTTTGTTAAAAAATTGGACCCCCCTGGCCCCCCTAAATTTGAAATCTCGCACCCGGGGTCGACCCTTCCCCTAAAAAGCCAGGAGGGTCCGGTCCGGACCCCCTGGAACCCCCCTAAAAAATTTTGGTCTTCCACCCGGGGGTGGACCCCCCTCTAGCGGACCTGACCAAAAACATCTATGAATATAAATAACTAAGGTTTTCTTAATTTTTAGATCAGATATGGTAATAAAAACTTTGTGTGAAACATTCAGTAGCTGTTGCTTTTTTATGTATGAGCAGGTATGGGTTTTATGTTAAGTTTATTATCGTTAATTATTGTAATAGGTCACCGCGTTTGTGTATCGTTTTTTTCAACACGATTGTCAAAAATTTGAATTTCAACAGAAGTTCTTTGGTGTTAAAGATCTCGACATGATTATGACGCTATAGAATCACTTTCAGCCAATGAGTGTTTAGAAAAAATTGTCTTCAATGAACGTAGACATCTTCAATTGTTCACTTTGTTCACTTTGATTTCCACGAAGCAAAACATACAGCTGGAAATCTGGAATATTACCAACCATTTCAAAATCCTTATATAAATTAATAAAAACCAATAAAATCAATAAATCAATCAATCTTAAATCAATAAATTTTAACGTGTAATTCTTGTATGTTGCCGTTGTCATGAATGTTGTGCGCGACCTGTATTTTTGTGGCCAATTGTGCTACCTAGCATTCCTCCCAGATCACTTGTATAAAAACAATTGACAATCTAAGACAATTTTCTGGATTTGTCAATTAATAAGATTTAAAATGGAATGCACTGAAAACGAACAAAAATTTTGGTGATGAAACATTTACCAATGGCAATTCCAGGCAATAATTTTTGCTGATTCTATAAGTTCATAGTTAATAATGTTTATTATTTTAAAAACCCTTAGCTTAAAATTTTAATCGTGATATTTTTAGATTTTACCTTATGATGGCTTTGGTGAATTCATGAGGGCCCATTTTCATAGAGTCAACTCTCCACTTCGAACCATCACAACCTATCCCACGGCTGAATCGATTGTCAGTCGATTTTCATGCACGGTAGAAAATCTATTTTTATCACAAAAAAAATACACGGTAATAAAAATCAGTATAGAGTGTCTGTGGGCTGGGGTTTTTTTTCGCCAGCGCCTAGGCGCCCGCTGGCGCCTAGCTTCCAAATTTTAGGCGCCAACCCAAAAATCTGGGCGCCACTAACATAAGTTTTTTCCATGTTCACAAAAAAGACACATATCATTAGTTTTTTCATTATATGCATATTTTTAGTCAAATGGCTTTTGTAGTCAAACGTTTCGTGTTGTATAGTAGTACAATTAATTTTAAAAAACGACTCATTTCGCCCATCTCATTACTCAACTTTAAATGCGTAAAGTTTTGTTAAAGAATTATATATAATTTAACAAAAAAACTTAAATACTAATAGTGATGTTCCTACCCCCCACATCATGCTCTAGAGTTCCGTCCACTTATAGCGGAGGAAGTTTTGGAGTTCCTCCCCTTAAATATTTGATTTAAAGCTTATCTAAGTTTAAATGTTTTAATTATTTTATTCGGATTTTTACAGTTCTTTTAATTGCCTTTAATAATTTTTTGAAAAATCGTAGTTTACAAAAAAATTTTGACTAAATAATCTCTGGCATAGCTTTTTTTATTATTCACACAGCATTAGTACAACAGTAGGGCGGAGCTCCGTTTATTGCTCCGTAGCTCTGCAAAGCGGAACTGCGTTCCAGACAGCTCGAAGCTTAACGTTTTAGTGTTAAAGATAAATTAAATTCTTTTTAAAACTTTGAAAATTCTTGCAAGCAAAAAAGGATTTTCTCAGAGTTTTTTTTTATGTTTTAATCAAAACAAAATTTTAATAACGGATGTTTTTAGATTTCTACCTTTAAATGGGTTTTTTTTTTCATTAAAAATGTAACTAGTTAAAATTATTACTTAAATCTTATATTAGATCATAAAAAAATGAATAAATTGTAGATAAACTATAACAATCACGCGCTGAGCGAAGCGCAAGAAAATTTTTGAAAATTAGTCTTTTGTGAACTTAAAAATTTTGTGTTCTTTTTTTGTCTGCTTGACTAAAAAAACTTAAAAAATACGTTCATGGCATAAAAAAATCTAGTCTTTGATAGTCACTGTGACAGAGTTTTTGTAATAAGGATCTTACGACAATTATAAAACGTTAAAAATCGTTTTCACTATACACAATAAAACAGTAACGCACATCATGTAATTTTCGATATAGAATAAGATTATCCTTTCTAAAAAAGGTACCAGAGTTGACTGGTTTTCTTCTGATCCTGATTTGAAAACGAAGGGTTGAAAGGTGTTGTTTCGCTTCGTTTTGCATTCCCACCTCGTGCTCGTGGTGCACGTGCCGGACGGACCAAACCAGGGTTGATGGAAACCCTGGCTACTGGCAAAGTACAACATTATCCTTTCTATTGCTAAAACACAAATCATACTGTAATGCTATGGCTGGTATATTCAACGTAGTAAGATATCTTTTAAAAAAATGCACCGCCTAAGGGTGAAACAAAATAGGGTTTACGTGCAGCGTGCTGGGGAAAGGGTATGAGAGTTTTTGTGACTAGTTTTGCTGATTTATTTGGGGGATCAATGGGGGATTGAATTGGATTGACTAATAAAGCGATGAGCAACAAACAGTTAATAAACAATCAAGACGATGATTTGTTTTAATGGTAGCAATAATAATCACATATAACTTTGACAATCCTTTAGTCGTGATTTCTTATGTCATGTTTTAATATCATATTTCACAGGTTCATATTAGTTGGGATTTCTTTTAAGAATAGAAATGAATGGTTTATTGTAACAGTCACACTCACACATAACAAACAAAGTACAATGTTAGCATTAGCAACTACTACTTTATTTTTATTTTATATGGAAAAATTGGGATATATAAACACAAAACAAAGGTTATGTAAAAATAAAAGCTAAAGTTGTGTCAACTTGTTATCCCTAAAATTTTAAATAAAATTATTTATTATCGTTACGCAAAGTTTATTATTTTTTGCTTATTTAAAGAATCTTTTCGACGCTCAAAGAGTCGTGACGATGAATCACGCGTACAACAAAGTGCTCCCGGAGTCTGAGCGACTCAGAATTCACAGCTTGGAACCCTTTGACGAGTTTGAAATTTGGCATCTAAAATGCGCCCACTATGTCGTCTCCATGGCTTTCAAAGATTTGGTCGCTTTTCAGAGTCAAATGGAAGCCATATTCCAAAGTAAGTAAAGAATAAAACCAGAAGTTAACAGTGATATTAGAGAGAGTGACTTGCTAAAACTTTTTTACCATTGTGGGAAATAAATAGACTTGCCTAAATCATCAATATTATCACTATTAAAATAACAAAATTTACAGGCAAAGAAGAGGGGGTGGTGCATACGGTATAGCTGATTAATTATTAAATATAATAATATATATCTAATAATTAATCAGCCATACCGTATGCACCACCCCTCTTCTCTGCCTGTAAACTTTGTTAATTTAATAGTAGTGCTCTCTTTGATCTGGAATCCCTACTATAGACTAGTTCTGAATAAAGGTTTTTTATTGCAGGAAGAGGGTACAAAGACAACTAGAGCCAATCATATGTGAGGGGGAGAGAATTGAGAAACAGCGAGCGACTAGTGTATTTTACGGTTTTAAATAATATAAATATTTATTGGTTAAAAATCTCGACCCCTTCCTTTTAAAATTTTTTTAAATACTTCTTAATATTGCAAAAGCATTTTTTGGGGATTTTCAGTTTTTGCCGCTTCGTAGGTACGGCGCTGCTGGCACGCTTGGTTTTCACATTTTTAATGTTTCAAAATACAGACAATGTTTCTATTTAAAAGTTTAGAATGGATTTATTAAAATTAATATTTAAATTTTAAATAGTTTTACAATCAAAACATTAAAAAAACCTTATAGTCCATACAAAAATGATACGAACTGCATAGGTGTTTTTTGGGGGGGGACAGAGGGGTGCACCCCCCCCGTCCTAGAGCCAAAATTTTGCACCCCCCCCTAGAAAAAATTCAGGGGGCCCCCCCCCTCCCCCAAAGCTCGAGAGCGGTCCGGCCTGACCCCCCCCCCCTAGCGAGGCTGCCCCTCTCCCCCCCCCCCCCCTCCCGACCAATTTGGAAGTATATTTTTTTATTTACTGTCAAAAACACGGGTTTTTAGTTAAAAACAGTGTTTAAATACACTTTTAGGCCTAAATAGGCTGTTTTAATACATAAAATTCAATATTAGACCTAAAAAGACTTAAATTATTAAGTTAAAAAAATTTTGCTAAAAAATTGGACCCCCTGACCCCCCCTAAATTTGAAATCTAGCGCCCCGGGGTGACCCCCCCCCCCTAAAAAGCCAGGGGGGTCTGGACCCCCTGGATCCCCCCCTAAAAAATTTTGGCCTTCCACCCGGGGGTGGACCCCACTAGCGGACCCGACCAAAGACACCTATGACGAACTGGCAACAAAATTTAAACTTTGAAATGTTATATATCCATAACAGAGGTTAGAATATGTGCGGGACAAATATGGGAGCATAGCTTAGACTGGCTATCTTTTGAAAAGGTTAGGAAAAAATGTTTTTCTATGACGTCATCACTACAGCCGATGCGGTGAAAGAAACCTGGTCCCAAAAAAACAAAACTTTTTTATTAGTAAGAGATAAGAAACGCCGCTTGGTATGCTGTTAAAACATACTTTTCTTAGTTTTTTCTGAAAGTTTGAGCAAAATCGGCTCGCTCAAATTTTTTTATAAAGCGTTGAATGCTCGCGGTTTTCGCAAATTTTTGCCACGCTAATACACTGTCCGAATTATTTATTTTGTTTTGCTTCCTGCTCGAAGTGTACAATATTGATCATATTGTTATATATTAAATGTCCGCCAATTTTTATTCCTTACTTTTGACCTAAAAATTTTTTTTTGGGGTTGACCCCCCGGGAGCTTGGGGGGGGCAAACACGAATGCCGAAAATTTTTTTCAAATTTTTTTTTCAAAACCATCAAAAATGTAAAATTTATCACATATGACAAATTTTGATATATCCTATTTAATTTCGATATAGCCGATTTTGCTCAAACTTTCAGAAAAAACTAAGAAAAGTATGTTTTAACAGCATACCAAGCGGCGTTTCTTATCTCGTACTAATAAAAAAGTTTTGTTTTTTTAAGACCAGGGGTGGTATGCTGAAGGTTTAATCTAAATTAAAGTTAATCTGAGATTAGCGATTGTCGACACACGGTAAACATACTAAGAGTATCGATTGAATAATCTAGGTTAACGAACTTAATCTGAGATTAAGACTTAATCTCGGATTAAATCCTCACTAACTCGAGATTAAATTATTAATTTATGCAAATTTTTAAACCCCCTCCGGAGGTGGATTAAAAATTTGCGGGTTTTTCCCGCTAATCTCGGATTAGTGGCGATTTAATCTGAAATTAAGTCTATTAACTTGTTAACCTAGATTATTCAATCAATACTGTAAGTATGTTTACTGTGTGTCGAAAATCGCTAATCTCAGATTAATTTTAAGTTGGATTAAACCTTCAGCATACCACCCCAGGTTTTTTCACCGCATCGGCTGTAGTAATGACGTCATCGAAAAACATTTTTTCCTTTGCTCCCATTCCCATTTATGTCCCGCACGTATTCTAACCTCCGTTATGGATTTATAACATATCAAAATTCGAGTTTTGTCGCCAGTCCGCATCATTTCTGTATACACTATAGTTGGGTTTAAAATTAGTTTAAAAGCACAAATTTCAAATTTAAAACTTCACAAATTTCAATTTTCAGCTAATTCAAAATCATTTTTCGCGAAAATACTATTTTAGTAATGATTTCTAACTGTTTTGATATTTTAATCAAAAAACCTAATTTTATTTAGCACAAACTGATAAATTAAAGGTCTTCAACATGATAAAACATATCATGGTATGGTATAGCAATTTTAATTAAGTATAGGTTTAAACTAAAAAAACTAAAAACATTTTGATTTTGCAAATTTTATTATTTTTTGTACCCTCTCTCATACAGTAAAAGACGCTTATTCACAACTAGTCTACGGAAAAAGTATATTTTTATTGTTTGCTTCTTTTTAAATTTAAATGTTTTTATCAATATAATTCTTTTGCTTGTGTTGTCATCTTTCTTTTTGGCATTGGCTGTATCCAGGGTAAAGAAACAGGGGAACTGTTCCCTGTGCTTTTTAAACAAGCCATGAATAGAACGCATTTCATTTGAATAAGCACGGTCTAGAATGCATTTTTGACCAAATAACATCTAGTTCACCCTGTCGTAAAATCTTAGATACGACCGGCCCTGAACCCCACAAAAACAGGAATTTCTGACCATAATGCATTATCAGTTTTAGAAAAAGAAAGGATCCCCAACTTTCAACCTGCATTTCCTTTAAGAACAAAGCCGGAGTTTTTGGGATATCAGTCGAATTTAGTGCTTGCATGGTTTCGACGATTTGGTCACGCAGCGGCAAAGATTAAAATCGATGTCGAAGAGTAGGTGTCGCGCGTATTGAAAAACATTTTATAATTTTGTTTATTTCCTTTAAGACTGAATGATCAGCGCTGTTAATATATATTTTTCACTGAAAAAAAGCCGCATTTAGCACTGCAGGTGAATCGAACACTTTGATAAAAATCGCGCCGCAATAAAGCTAGCAGAAAATGACGGATGTTACCATAAAAGTCACACTGCACACATGTGCGACTTTAATAGAAAAAAATAAAGTAAAATCAAGCATTCTTTTCTTTCATATATTCTTGCTATAATTAATAATATTTTTGTACATAAATTGTAAACTTTCGTTTGGGTTTCAAAAGCCGAAGTTCACGGATGCGTATTTTCAATTTTTACTATTGTAATAATATACTTTATTTTTGTTTATAATTCTATAGTACAAACTACAAAATTTGCATCCACAGATTGTACAAAAATGTCATTAAAAACGTTCGTACTCAGACCTGTGCACTGCCCCCTTCCCATTTTTATCGGGGGCACGAGGGACAATAAAACGGGAAGGGGCAAGCAGAAGAAAAATAAGAAAAACAGAAAAAAGGAAAAAAATGACAAAAAACATAATTTAAGCAAAAAAAAAATCTAAAATAGCTTAAAATGCGTTAAAATAGGCTAAAAACTACAACAATTTTGCGAAAATAACGTTATAATAGGTAGAAAATGGCGCCATAATTTATTAGTACGTACTTTATTATTTTTGAGTGGGGGAGGCAATAAAACGGGGGGAGGCACAGCCACTAATTTTCCAGGGAATAAGGGGCATTTCCAGTACGTGCACAAGTCTGCGTACTACTTTCTTAAAGGTGCGGTGCGGAGTCAAACGTTTTGTCTTCGATTTTGATAATTTTTTTGAAAACATTGCCCCTGTCCCCAATAGCCGGCAAAAATTTTTTCAACAAAATATCTCCAGTGATTCAGGAGTTATGACCCCCCAAAATAGCGTTTTTTTTGACAATTCTGTACGTGATAGATTGCTTAATAAGTATAACGATTTACGTTAGAAATTATGCACTCAAAGAGAGCGGCTACTTTTTACTTTTATTTGATACGTTGATCGTTAAGATTGGTGCAATATTTCTTGAAATATTGCGTTTTCCCGTACAAAAAACCAACAACTTTTTCGTTAAAAACACCAAACAACAGCAGTTATTTTGTGAAGTTTGCCCAACCTTTTTTTCTTTTACTTCGTGTTTTTAGCGAAAAACTCGAGGGTTTTTTGAAGAAAAAAACGCAATATCTCGACAAATACTGCAAAATTTTAACGATCAAGGTATCAATTTAAAATCGAAAATAGCCGCTTTCTTTGAGTACATAATTTTGTAACTTAAATCGTTTTACTCATTGAGCAATCTTTCACGTACAGAATTGTTAAAAAAACGCCATTTTTGAGGGGTCATCATTCCTGAACCACTGGAGATATTTTGTTGAAAAAATTTTTGTGGCCTATTGGGGGCAGGGGTAAGGTTGTGTCAAAAAATTATCAAAATAGAAGACAAAAAGTTTGACTCCGCACCGCACCTTTAAGTATTAATAAAATGCATTGCTAAACAAAATCTATATAATAAAGAAGGAGTTTTATTCCCATTACAATCTTCGGTTGAGTTTTACTTACATGGATTGGATTGGATGACGCGATACCTAATTTTCTCCAGATACGCACTGATAACAGGAGGAACAGGACTGTTGGGACCGCACGGTCCATGTGCACCATCGTCGTCACGGGAATGGGGCCGCCATGGGCGTCAGTCCGAGCTTTCCATGGTCTCTTTGAATGGCAGCCTTCGCTCATATTCCGTCAGGGTGGCAACTGAGAATGCCGAAGATTCTGGAGCCGAAAAGAAGCTTTACCAGCTGGAACGCTCTTATCACTGTGCGGTAGGACTGGGCGACAACAGGCTAATAGTTGTAGGAGGACGACTCTCACCTACTAATCCTGCGCATTGTAAGTTTTATAAAACAGGAATACTTTGTCATAGTGAGTGGGTGAAAGAGAAAACTATATTTTTTATTTTATTAAGGTCCAATTATTTTAAATTAATAAAAATAATACACTGACAAAAAGAATACGGTAAGATTTAAGAAAATTTACCCTGACTCCAATTGTTTGAAACACAGTTCAAAAACTGAGTTCGTTGGAAAGCAACTGCACTCTCCTCGTGAATCCCGACCCAAAAGGTTTTTGGAGTTTTTTTGACGTTGAATTTTTACACTTTAGCTCTGTTATTGCTTACCGTCCGAAAAAATGCCGATAACGAATTCGAGGCTTTCGTGCAGAAAAGAGAGTTGAACTCCCTCGGGATAAGGCCGAGATGGCGCGCTGCCGCGGCCCTTGTAAGCTGCCAACCGGCAACATCTCGTAGCAGCGTTATCGTCGGCGGTGGGTTGACGTTGGGCGGTGTGGTTTTGAAGGATGTGCATCGGCTGGATGTGGACGAAGCGGGCGTTATTTCCGCTGAAAAATTGGCAGAGTTTCCCGTGCCTTTGCATTCCCACAGTGCCGCGGTCACAGAAGACTACAGTTCTGTTTACGGTAAATTGATACATTAGATCAAAATTAACGAATGCGTAACTCATAGCTGGACTTGAGCAGAAAAACCGAGTGTTTTGAAAAATCAAACAAAGCGAGTCACAAGTCGATATAGTGAAAAAACCAAACACTAGGCTTTGACAAAAGTTACTACTATTAGTCAATTGACAAAAGTTACTACTATTTTTACAGTATTTTGTGTAATATGTCTCATTTTACTTTTATTACATTTTTTAAACTATTTTTATTTCAATCGTATTTTTACAAGACACGTGTATTTGACAACTTGTCATTTTGGCCATTTTATAAAACTTTCAGTCGAAAATTCAGGCTTTTTTAAACATCAATATGTCAATAAATAATATAATAATCAGTATGTCAAACATTAAACGATTTTGCTTTTAAATATTATAGCATTTTTTACATTCATATTCAGACCTGTGCACGGTCTGGAAATGCCCCCCCCACCCGTTTTATTGGAGTATTTCCCCCCCCCCCCCGTTGTATTGTCCCCCCCGCCAAAAAAAAAAGTACCCTAAAATTATAACACCACCATATTTGACCTATGATGACGCCATCACCGTGAATTTTTTGCAGTTTTTAGCCTATTTCAATGCATTTTAAGCCATTTTAGACCTATTTTCACCCTAATTTTGCTTTTATTGTGCCTTTTTTCCTTTTTCCTTCTATTTTTCTTTTTTTCTCCCTTCTTTTTCTTCTTTCCCCCTGCTTGCCCCCCTCCGTTTTATTGCACCCCGTTTCAAAAAAGTTGCCCCCCGGGCCCCCCCATTTTGGAATTGCCCCCCCTCCCGTTTTAACCACGGGGGGCATTGCACAGGTCTGCATATTATTTTAATTTTAATACTTATGTAACCCTTTTAGTCACTGGAGGTTTAACTGACTTGGGATGTACGATAAATAATAACATTTTCAACTTAACGTCAAAATCGAAATACGCCAATTGGCAAACTGTTCAGATTTCTGCAATGGCTCGATACGGTCACACATCCCATTTTATGAACGAGGAATTATTTCTGGTAGGTGGTGTAACCAATGAGGACGTTGAATTGCCGGTAATTAGTAAATTAAACGTGGAAATGGATGTTCAAGATATTAAACTCGATTTGGACTCGACTATAATACAGGAGAGGTTTTGGATGAGTTGCAACCACGCCAGTGTTTTAACCAACGGCAATGAGTTATTTATTTTCGGAGGCGGAGGAAACTGCTTTTCCTTCGGAACAAGGTTTAACAGTGGAATAGTAAAAGTGTTGCTGTAACTTACATTATTCTTTTTTGGTATAAATAAAAAAATTAAATTTAACAGGAATTTTTATAAAATGACAAAATTAAGTGGATTATGTATATACATTACAGGATACAATATTAGTTTTTTTTCAACATAAAACGCACAATTTTTTCGAATTTTGTTATTTTTTTAAAAAACAATTCTCATAAAGTATAATTAATAAACTAAAATGTGTACCGCGGTGTACAGGTTACCAATCTCAATGTCAATTCACTCTATTTCACGAGTGTGTAGATGTTAATTTCCTATAGTTTTTTTGGTCGTAGCTTTCGTAAATAGTATGGACTTTTTCAACAAAAGTAAAAAAACCACAACAAAATAATTTCAGTTGTTGGGAAAGCCACTTTCGGACCATTGTATTTTTCTACAGTTTCCCTTTTTTCTTTTCAAAAAGGCCCAGAAATATAGCTACAAAACACTTGGAATAATAAAATTAAATTCGTTTATTTTTGAATGCCAATTAGAACTTAGTTAAGCTAATGTAATACCAACCGCTAAATTGTGATTTTTTTTTTGTTTTGTATGCAACAAAAACAATATTTTATTAAATAGAGGAAACATGTCATGATAAAGTTTAGTTTGATTTAAGGTTTTCGCTTCACTTAGTATGCTTAGTGAAAACGTTTTCTGCCCATACATAGTAAGATTGTTTGTACAGTTTTTTTATGTAGTCGTTACGATGCCACAATGAGTCAGAATCCTTGTAGAATACTAGTAATTGTGACTATTTTTATTTCCTAAATTGCAAATAATAAAAACGAAATAAGTCAGAGCTCCGTTGTTATTGTACTGATTGAGATTCTTTGTGTGATAGTAACGACCATGTGATAATATATTTTGATATTTTGAATTAAATGTAGTGATATATTTTTAAAAAATGTTCAAAAGTTTGCTGTTAATCTCGTAACCTGTTTTATACCGCCTATTTATTTGATTTTACTATAGTTGTTTTTCGATTTTAATATAATCTATAAATACAGTAAAAAATTACAGCTGCGGTTAGATTTTATCACAAGATTGTGTCAAAAAAATTTTGTTAGTAGGTAGTTGAAATAATTTTTTGCACTATGAAAATCTAATACGGGACACCACCGTAGCCGGGGAGCGGGGGAGGGGGAGGGGCGCTCCGGGAGTTACCGAAAGGTGGCGCTCCTAGGTAACCTCCCTGAGGCGGAAGAGCGCTGGGCGGCCCGTAAACATTTGGTGGAACTGCTCCGAAAGGCTGGGGTGACCAAGCATTCGGTGCTCCGAAAGAGGGTGGTGGTGGTGGCTGGAAGAATCCTTGTGAGTAACCATAATCTAAACGAAGTGTACAAGAACTAGACATTTTTCATTTACGAGTAAATTTTTGTGTGAAAAATTTTGATTTTAAAACTACTAAATAAATATGTAAACCCGTTTTAAAACCCAAATTTGGGATTTTAAAAACACTGAACAAAAATTTGACCGCTGTTAAAAAATCACAACCTCCTTTATTTTGACTTGCACAATAACAATGCACGGTCGATATATAAACACATCGTAGTTAAACCGCTCATCTTTTCATTTATTATGTGAATGTAGCCGGAATTCAGCGCGGTAATTTTTAAAAAACCGCACATCACCATTTAATTACAGTAAATATCGTGCTGGGTGCCGGATATATTTATATGATGAGCGCTTTAACTACGATGCGTCAATAACTGGTGTCATTCCAAAACTTAACAAATCGGCTTTCCTTTTTTAAATTTTTGTCTATAATATGTCAGTATTTCTCAATAGGTATTTAACAAAATTCTTAAAATCCTAATTCACAATTGCGACGTTTTTGAGATTTTTTTCTAAATCAAACGTGTATAAAAATTATATTATATTCTGGAAAAGCAAAAAAGTTGCGTGCAATGCAATTTTCTTAGTACGATTTTTATTCTTTATAATATTATCAATGCTTAAAACTAATGGTGCAAGATGCACGAATTCACGTAAAACTACTTCCAAAAACTTAAAGGCAAACCTTTTTTTGTTACTTCGAGTAAAAAAAATTTAAATGCCAAAAACTAAAAGAAAACACAAAACAGTTTGCTCAAAAATGGACAAAACACAATCCATTACAACTTTTTTGGTTTTTTTAGAAAATAAATTTTAAAAACATTCTTACGTTTCTAAAAGCACTAACAACCATTAAATTTTCGGAGTAAATATCAAAAAAAAACAACAAACAAACACGTTTGTTGCCGCAAGAAATGCATATGAAAAGGTTACTTTTAGCCTTTCAAATGATTTTGTAATTTCTAAACTTTTTTTACGAGATAAATTCTTCCATAAAATTCACTAAATAAAGCTAAGTAAATAAATGAAATAAAAAGATGTTTTCTATGTCATAAAAGTATAAATGCTGAATATGTTTTTCAGTGTCAGGCCAGCTCTATGATTATAGACCCATTAGTAACAATTAAATTTTTTTCAAAAATATTAAAAGTGCGTAAAAGTTAAAAGAATTACCCTTTGTAGGATATCCGTATCCTCCGTGTCCATACTCATTTTTATGAGAATTGTCCTAAAATTAAAAAAATGTAGGATTTTATTTACAAATAAAATCTGAACTGGTATGTACCTACCTAGCATAACAAAAATTGGGTCGGCATTTCCACCACGATACAAAGTTTCTTCCAAATTAAATGAATTTTTTTGTATTATTTTTGAAACTGAAAATACTGTACACAAATAAAACATCTACTTGAAAAATTTTAGAAACATCACGAAATGTTTTTTTTTATTAACTAAAAAATCTACATATGAGGAACCTTAGGTACGCTTAAGATAACTAAATAATGGTCAAAAGATAACAAAAATACTCAAAATTGTTGTAATATAATAGTTTAATCTCCGGTTTTCGAAAAAAATTTAGTAAAAAACATTGGTTTCGTAACGAATCCTGAGGTCGCGGCGGGACTGGTGACCCAAATTTTTGTAGTGCTAGATAGGTCCATAATAATTAACCCTAATCGTTCTGGATCGTTTTACTCGTGATGATTTTATCCTTATAATAATTATTTCCTCTTTTAATTAAACAGTTAGGTACCAAAGCAGACCACTTAAAATCGCAGTTTTCCGCGATTAGTTTTTTGCTGCTCAGTAAAGGATGGTTCATACTTATGACGAAATGTCCTTTGGACAGAAATCCAAAGGACTATTTTAGAAAAGCCAAAACGTCCTTTGGACAAGCCAAAATCTCCTTTAGACTTTTTATTTGGACAAAGACAAAGTATGAATGCTGTTTTAAATTTGTCCTTGGACAAAGTCACCAAAGGAAAAAGTCAAAAGGACAAAAAGTATGAACACGTCCAAAAGGAAAAGTCCAAAGGTCGTTTTGACGCTGTTTTTGTCCTTTGGACAAAATCCAAAGAACTTTTATCTTTTGGACTTTGTCCAAAGACGTTTCGTCATAGGTATGAACCAGCCTCAACAGTCAGAGTGCCAACTATTTTTTTAATATCCAGGGCGCTGTTTGTTAAAAGTTACGGACATTTCATTTCTTTGTAAAAACCCCATTCTTTTTAGTAAATCTCAGTTTTTTCTTAGTAACTTTAAAGATCCTAATGTTAAACATACACTGGGCTGATTCAACAAAAATGACTGTACTTCGTGTTTGATATAGTACACCTGAACATCTTTTAGCCATTCATCTTTTAAAAAACGGGCGCTTTGACCAATAAACGTGAGCGCGGCAAAATTTATGCTGGTAAAAACCCGAATAATGTTGCTTACAAAGAAAGAGTGGACTTTACAAAGAAATTAAATGTTCGTAACTTTTATAAAACAGCGCCCAGAATGAAAAACAATAAAACACATTTTTCTTTTCTCTGACATTTAAAATAAAGCGCCAAGCCGATCCGGTGTGACAAGCCCCTCGACGACATTTAATCATAATAAAAAAAGAAAATTTATTTATTCATTATGATTTTATCAGATTCTTCTTCTTACAATTGTTATTATTATACTGATATTATACCGAATTCCACTTTTAAAAGCAAGCTTAACCCGTACTCAACCGGTCCAGTTCTAGAACTGTTCGGAACAGGTTCTAAAACTGTTCCGAACAGTTTTAGAACTGTTCGGAACAGTTCTAACTCGGAAGTTCTAACTCGTTTTAGAACTGTTCGGAACAGTTCTAAGCTCGGAACTGTTCGGACGGTGTCGGTGTACTTTCCAGTTTGCCCAAATTTGTGAGAAATTCGGCATTTGAAAATGCCGAAGTTGTACTTTGGTGCATTATAAAAGTCACCGAAACATTTTCCAACACTTATCACGTGATTTTATTGTGTATTTCCGTTGTTTTATGTGTTTAAATATCATTTGCGGAGTTTCATTTATTTTTTGATTTTGAGAACTGCAAATCAGTCCTAGAACTGTTCTAGAACTGTTCGGAACAGGTTCTAGAACTGTTCCGAACAGTTCTAGAACGCATAGCACAGGGGCATGTAGAGTACCGGTTAACACGAAAATGCAATGGGCCATTTTATCATCTAATCTAATTAAACTCCAACTTTTACGATTTTAATTTTGTTGAAATAAGTGGTGCTAAATTGTTTTCATTTGACATGACTTGCCCCCTATTTTTATTCCTTGAAATATTAAACCAGTCACATTTGGTTTATCTTAACAGGACTATATTATTTTTGTTGTACCTTGGCAACGCATGACAGTTTTTCATTTAGCAAATTGAATCCAGTGAACAAATTTAGTGTTGTAACAAGTTACTTTTATTTTTACTTAACCGTTTAGGATTCGTTCCGCTGGAAATCCGCGGGTTTTTCCCGCCAGTGCTGCAGTGTGTTAAATATCGCGTCAGAGGAGGCGGGGCGTGGAGTTTAACACACTGCAGCATTGGTGCGAAACACTAGAGGATATGCAGCGGTTCCAAAGGGTTAAACTAATCAAAGTAACGGATTTTGGATAACTTTTACTCGATTTTTAAATTTCACTTTTACTCTTAGTCGACTTTTGGAATTTGTACCACTGACGTTGCAGGAACACCTATGCCACTCTTGTACGACGTCAAATAACTAAGACGAATCAGGCGATTTATGTATTTCAACAATTACTTCCGAATGGGAGACCGCTGCGCACAGTTTACTCCAGTGGGAAGTTATCCAATATCGTTATTGATGTTGGGCAAAAGGTTGGTTTATACTTATGACAAAACGTTCTTGGACAAAAGACAAAAGTCCTTTGGACAACGTCCAAAGGACAAATACAGCGTAAAAACGTTCTTTGGACTTTGTCCAAAGGACAACGTGTTCATATTTTTTGTCCTTTGGACTTTTCCTTTTGGATTTTGTCCTTTGGACATTGTCCAAAGGACAAATTCTAAGTAGCATTAATACTTCGTCTGAAGGAAAAAGTCCAAAGGACGTTTTGGCTTGTCCAAAGGACGTTTTGGCTTTTCTCAAATTGTCCTTTGGAGTTTGTGCAAAGGACGTTTTGTCATAAGTATGAACCAGCCTAAAGAGTCTTAAACTATGGGGTGAAATAGTTTAATAGAGTTCCGCTCGCGCTCCAGGAACATCAAAGACTTTTTAGACGGTAGAATAGGATTAAACTTATGACCGTCCATTTTCAAATTATAAAAAGATAAATAAAATTGTATAGTTTTGTAAAATTTAAGTTACCTTTTTGTTTTTCTTGTCTTTTTTGTTCTTTTTATCTTTTTTCTTATCTTTATTCTTATAAGAATCAGTTTTACTATCATTTTTGTGTTTATCCTTTTTTCCTGCAAACAACAACAAACAATAACAGTTCTTTATAGCTAATAGTTCAATCTACACATTTTGATATACGTTTATTTTAAATTGTCATTTTTTGCGCGTCAGGATTTTAAGGACTTTCAAAATGTCATAAAGTATTCGCGATAACGTCTTATATGTTTTTCTCTGTGGAAATGGTTGTGGAAGAAGCTAAAAATTGGAGATTTCTACGTTCATTGGAGATCAATTTTTTCAACGCGCTGATTAAATAAACGTGATTCTACAACGTAATAACTCTGTAAAGATCTTTAACACTGAACAACTTCCGTTTTAAATGGCAGGGTTTTGATCATCGTGTGTTAGTGAAAAAATTCATTTTAACTTTGTTACAGTAATCATAAAAAAAGTTCAGACCACAAAAAGTAGAATGAGAAAATTGAATAGCAATAAAAACACAACAAGTATAA
>JASAMX010023056.1:0-10876 GCA_030248175.1 Microlaimidae sp. YZB2_3 | reverse complement strand
ATATAGGTAGGTACCATAGGTCACCGACCTTCGACGGGCTCAGGGGGGGGTCACACACCCCGGGGTGTTTTTTTTGAAAAAAAGCAGGGGGGGGTCACACCCCGGGGTGTTTTTTTTTTGAAAAAAAGCAGGGGGTGTTTTACTCATTTTTCTAACACCAAAATTGACAATTTTTTGAAATGAAATTTGACCATTTTTTAAGCATTTTTTGGGATTGTCTGGTGGGGGGCTGGTCAAAAATGGGCCTTAGCGGGGGTCAGGGGTTCAAGGGGTCGATGGAGGGGGGGAGGGGTCAAAAGATAGGCCTTGGAGAGGGGGAGGTCTCAGAGGCCGTACGGGGGGTGACCCCCTACCCCCCTTCGGTGACCTATGGTAGGTACCCTAGAAAACATTGAGCCGAGATGCTGCTCATGTGCTTTGGTTTACAATGTGGGTTTAGCCAAGGGGTCTAAAACTAACGTCTCTAAATTCCATTTTTGTAAAATCCAGGCTCTGCCAATGTGTGCTTATGTAATTTTTAACCAAGAAAACATGTTTTTACCTCTAAAAACATTAGATAATAGGTTATTAGGCCAAAAACAGTGTATTATACACATAGGTAAGAAAGGGGGGCAGGGTGTGGGGTCCACCCCCCCTAGCCTCGAAATTTTGGACCTCCCCTAGACGAAAATCTAGGGACCCCCCTCCCCCAACTTCCCAATCTTTTTTACCCCTGACCCCCCTCTAGATTTTGAAATACTGACCCCCCCCTCCACTCTCGGGAAAATTTTAGTTAGGTTTTTTATACTAAATTTTCTTACAAAAACGTGAATTTTCATCACATATTCATTCTTTTACAACCTTTTTATACGTGAATATGGCTTTTTATTCAATAAAATGTAGTATTATGCTATAAAAAGAACGATTATTAAAGTTATTATAGTTTAAAACCATACATGGGCACGGGGGGGGGGGGTTGGGGGGTTAACCCCCCCAAATTCTGAGAAGTGGGGTTAACCCCCCCCCCACTCAGAAGTGGAGGGGGGGAGAAAAAGTTAACCCCCCAATTTTGAAAAATTAAGAAAAAAAATGTCTTTAAAATGACTTCTAACTGCCTCCAAACTTAAGTTTTAAGGTCAAAATGAATGTTTTAAGCAATAAAAAGCTCAAAAATGCTATAGAAAGCTTTTGACTTAAGAAATGCTTTTTGACCTAAAATTAGCGTTTTTTACCTATTTTTCCTTCAAAATCGAAAAACGATATGGGTAAAATGCACTCCAGAAAAAAAACGATATGGGTATTTTGCGTTTCTCGGATTTTAACCCCCCTCCCTAATTTAGGGTTTAACTCCCCCCCACTCCGGACCAACTTCCTCGTGTATGTTTAAAACTGTTTTGCTTTAGACACCGGACCCCACCTGACCCCCCTCTAGATTTCTAAATTTCGCACCCCGGGTCGATCCCCCCTAAAAAGCTAGGGGGGTCCGGATTCCCCTGGGACCCCCCTCCTGGAATTCAAAATTCGATTTACCCCGGGTAACCACCCCCCCTAGCTTCCCCGACCGTGCTCACCTATGATTATACAACTTTATCTACGTTTATCCATGCTTTTTTAACGTTTTCAAAAATTAAGTGGGGCTCCGCCGCCCTCCTCCAAAGTTTCAAGGGGGGAGGGGGCGGAGCCCCCCCCCCCAAAATTTTTTGTACTAAAATCCGCCCCCCCCCCAACTGAAACTCTGGCTACGTCCCTGGCTGACTCCCTTCTGGATTTTGAAATCTGACCTCCTCTCCTCTCGAGAAATTTTAGGTAATTTTTTATAAATTAATTCCAAAAACGTAATTTCCAAAAACGTGAATTTTTAACACAAATTCATGTTTTCACACCCTTTTTATACCAGAATATAGCTTTTTATGCAAGAAAATGTATTTTCTTATAAAAAACTATTATTAAACCTTTTATGATTTAAAGGTGTTTTGCCCCGGACATTGGATCCCACCTGACCCCCCTCTAGGTTTCAAAATTTTCTACTTCAGGTCGACCCCCTCTAAAAAGCCAGGAGGGGTTCGACTCCTTCTAGGACCCCTCTAGATTATTTTGAAATGTCATTTACCCGTGGTAAAGACTACAGACCCCCGCCCTAGCTTCGGTGACTGTACGTATATTAATCTTTGCGTGTCAGGTCAGGGGTACCCCCAAATTTTTTCGGGGGGAGAGTTTTCGGTAAGTTTTATGATTTATTGGTAAATGTAACCTTCCCCTGGCCGCTTATGCGCTCTTCCCCTCGAGTACCTATGATTTGATATGTATAAATGCAGACCTGTGCACTGCCCCCCCCCCCCCCCCGGGGTTAAAACGGGGGGGGGGGCAATTCCAAAACGGGGGGGGAAACTTTTTTGAAACGGGGGAGGGGGCAATAAAACGGGGGGGGGGGGCAAGCAGGGGGGAAGAAAGAAAAAAGAAAAAAAAAGAGAAAAAAAGAGAAAAAAAGAAGGGAAAAGGGAAAAAAAAGGACAAAAAAAGCGGAAATAAGGTAAAAATAGGTCTAAAATGGCTTAAAATACATTGAAATAGGCTAAAAACTGCAAAAAATTCGCGATGATGGCGTCATCATAGGTCAAAAATGGCGTCATATTTTTAGGGTACTTTTTCATTTTTTGGCGGGGGGGGCATTTTCAGACCGTGCACAGGTCTGATAAATGTATATAGGTCATCGTTCTAAGTTATGTCATCCATAGATGTTTTTGGGGGGGGGGACAGAGGGGTGCACCCCCCCCCCTAGAGCCAAAATTTTGGACCCCCCCCCCCTGGAAAAAATCCAGGGGGGCCCCCCCCCCCCCCCCCCCCAAGCTCGAGAGCGGTCCGACCTACCCCCCCCCTGGAAGGCTGGACCCCCCTCCCCCCCCCCCTCCCGACCAATTTGGAAGTATATTTTTTTATTTACTGTCAAAAACACAGGTTTTTAGTTAACAACAGTGATTAAATACACTTTTTAGGCCTAAATAGGCTGTTTTAATACATAAAATTCAATATTAGACCTAAAAACACTTAAATTATTGAGTTTAAAAAATTTTGCTGAAAAATTGGACCCCCCTGACCCCCCCCTAAATTTGAAATCTCGCACCCGGGGTCGACCCCCCCTAAAAAGCCAGGGGGGTCCGGCACCCCCCTGGACCCCCCCCTAAAAAATTTTGGCCTTCCACCCGGGGGTGGACCCCCCCCCTAGCGGACCCGACCAAAAACATCTATGATGTCATCGTTGGAGGGCTAAAGTTACGTCATCGCTTCTTTAGGGCTGGAGCTAGAGAAATAAATAGGTAGCTTAAAGAAAGGTAAAGCGGCGACAATAACTCTATAAAAAACACTAATCAAATGGCGTAAGTGGGCAGTGCAGTCGCAATGAAGCGAGACTTTAAGCTTTTTGTTCCGACCAGCTGTTGCTCTTAAGTCGGCGGTCGCTATCGTCGCAGGAGCTCTAGTGTAACGAAGGAAAACAAGCTGAACTATAGCTACCTATTAGCTAGCTCTGGGACCCAACAAAAAGGGTCCGTCGCGAAATTTTCGCCCAACGATTTGACGGTAAAATCGGGGGTCCTTCAATGAGCTTGACATTCGTTGTATCATCAAGTTTGTGTAAAACTTTCCTAGGGGGACAGTCGGATCGGATTAACGTCTTTGGTTTTAAAATTTCAGGGTTATTTTAGGTGAGAATAAGCAGCGTATAATGATTTTTATCGCGCATAACTCGGTTGAGGGGAAGGACTGGGTTTTTTCCGCGGGCGAACCAGATGATGAAGTTTCATATTTCTACATTTCCAGTCGTTTTTTAACTTGTTAATACAGCGTTCCTTCTGTCAAACGCATAAAAACAGATATAACTACCTTTCTCACACTAAAAGAAAGGGGTGGCTAATTTGATTTGCCAATGTTATTCCATCGTAATTACCTCTTTTTTTTAAGAAAAAAAAAGATTTAGAGTTAAAATTAACACTAATCACCACACGCACACATTCAGATGCAAGCATATTAAATGTAGCAACTCTATAGCAATAGGTTAGTTAGTGAAAAAAAGTCAACGAGTGGCAAGTGAATTTCGAGTGTTTATTTTAAACGTTTATGGAAAGGACCTAGTTTGTTTTCCGTACAAAAATAATGTTTTGGTTAATACAAAAATAATGTAATAGCAAACAGGGCCGTGCACTCCAGACAAAAAAAACGATATGGGTATTTTGCGTTTCTCGGAGTTTAACCCCCCTAAATTGAGGTTTACCCCCTCCACACCCCACTCCGGATCAACTTGCCCATGTATGCTTACAGTACATTACAATTAGATATAACAAAGAAAAATATTCACCCATAAAAAAACTCAAAGAATGTGTTGTATGCAAAATTAAATCAAAATCAAAAGAGGGGAAGGGGTTGAGTAGATAGGCATCGCCGTATCCAGGATTTCATTTGAGTAAGGGGGATATACTTAAAGGTGCGATGCGGAGTCAAACTTTTTGTCTTCAATTTTGATAATTTTTTTAAAAACTTTACCCCTTCCCCAAAAATTTTTTCAAAAAAATATCTTCAGTGGTTCAGGAGTTATGACACCACAAAAATGGCGTTTTTTGACAATTCTGTACGTGAAAGATTGCTTAATGGGTATAACAATTTAAGTTAAAAATTATATACTCAAGGAAATCGGTTACGTTCTAGTTTAATTTTATACCTTGATCGTTAAGATTGGTGCAGTATTTGCTTTTTATTGTTTAAAACATTCATTTTGACCTCAAAACTTAAGTTTGGAGGCAGTTAGAAGCCATTTTAAAACATTTTTTTTTATTTTTCCAAAATTGGGGGGGGGGATTAACCTTTCCTCCTACTTCTGTGGGTGGGGGGGCGGGGGTTAACGTTAAGCCCCCCTTCTTAGAATTTGGGGCGGGGTTAACTTCCCCAACCCCCCCCCCCCGTGCCCATGTATGACTGTAAGTAAAAAGATGCGACACCTGAATATATACGCTTATTAATGAATTACAATGCAGCTAAGAAAAAGTCACGTATTTATATCTATTTCTTTTACTTAATTTAGTTTAGAAACAAAAAACAACAAAATTATAAGCATCTTGACAAAAAATTTATAAAAAAAAAACATCATTACAGAGTTCCCAGGAGTGTAATTTGGTTGAAATTATTTTCTTAACAAAAAAAAAAATAAATTAGTGAAATTTTCGTTTCTTGTTGAATAACAAAAATTAAGAAGCAGGGATGGGCAGGGCAATCCTTGCGAATAAGTTTAAGATAAATTAATTTCTTTCGTGTTGAATTACAAAAATTAAGACGCAGTGATTAGAAGGGCAACTCTCCGAATAAGATACGATAAAAATATTAATTAACATAACAATATTCATTCAGTTTATAAATGTTAAAGACACAAAGAACATTTTTTGTATAAAAATATCCTGAAAAATTATATATATAGTTGTTTGTACAAGTAAACAAAAAATATTGAACTTGGCGAAACAATAACCAAAAGAGAAGGTTTGAGTTTCTAATATTATATATACAACATGCAGATTGAAACCGGTCACTATTTTATCCTAAATAGATATTGTTTAGCATTAAAGAAAAGGCAAAAAAAACTAGGTTTGTTTAAACAGCTCAAACTAGTACCTAAGAAATCAATTCGACTCGGCACAAAAAGCAGTCATTAAGAACCGATCTCGCTCAATTACCCATAAATACGTGCTTCATTTCATAGTTTCTATTCATTGACCAAAGTAGAAAATGAAGGAAACTCTGATGTGAATACCAATTAAAATAGTTGTACGCTTAAAAATAAAAAAAGGGAGAAATTTTTGAATCACGTATTTGTGCCAATTTTTTCCCTTATATCCTAGACACGAGACACCTAGCCAACCTACGCACGTTAGTTTTGTCATATAGGTCAGATGGGCGCTAAATTTGAATTGGGTGGGCAATCGTCGAAAGTTTTGGAGGTATAATCATAGGTGGGCTGGGCAGCCTCTTGGATTTTTGGGGGGAAGGGTATCGGGTATACCCGACCCCGAAATTTGGAGGAGGTCCCAAAATTTTTTTTCTGGATATACCTCAAATCAAGTCAATGGCGTAGCTAAGCCAGGGGAGAGGGTTATGGGGGTTGTTGTAACCAGCACCCCCCTTTTTGGGCTGGCTGGCGGAGGTAAAAATTTTGGGGTTCTAAAAGAAAAAAATTTTAAAAAAATTTCTCGCGCCTCGCTCCGGTCAGCACTCGACACTTTGTATACTTTTTTACACTTTTATTAAGTGATGTTTCTAATGAATCTCAAAGAAAATTTTTGTAAATTTTTTCGTGCTGTCGTCGCACGATTTTTAATGTTATGCCTTTTTAAACCTAGAAATTTTCAAGGTTAACTTAAAAAAACAATGGAAATAACAGCAAAAAGAATCATTTTGCGCGAAGCACAAAAATTTTATTCTTTTTAATGTCTTTTTTATGGTATTTTAAAAATTTGGAGTACAACCCCTCCCTTCCGAAATTTTTGGCTATGCCCCTGCTTAAATACCCTATTTTAAGCGTTTTAGTACTGGGATCCCCCAAATTTTAAGAGGGGTGTCCAGGGTACCGCCAAATTTTAGGGGGGGTTTAGGCATACATGGGCAAGTTGGTCCGGAGTGGGGTTAAACCTAAGTACGTACCCAGAGTTTCATTTTGGGGGGGGGCGGATTGTAGTACAAATAAAATTTCTGGGGGGGGGGGGGGCCTCCACCCCCCCCCCTCCCAAAATTCGGGGGGGGGGACGGAGCCCCCCCCCCTTAATTTTTGAAAACGTTAAAAAAGCATGAATAAACGTAGATAAAGCTGTATAATACACTGTTTTGGCCTAATAACCTATTATCTAATGTTTTTAGCAATAAAAACATGTTTCAAAAACATTTCACAAAAAAGGAATTTAGAGATCTTTCAAACCCCTTAGCTACACCCACATTGTAAACCAAAGCACATGAGCAGTATCTCGACTCCATGTTATTTAGAATACCTACCTACCTATATGAAAAAAATCCGAGCTAATGCTATAGGCGGCTGGAAAATTTAAGAGGGGGGAGGTACATAAATTAACCAATATGATTGTTTGTTTTGCTTTCTGTGTAGTACTTATAACTTATAAAAAATATTGTACTAACTTTGAAATAACATTAGCATTAGGCAAGATAAATAGCGAGATATATGTGTGTATACTATAGAAAGTGACCGCTGAGCGAAGCGAAGCGTAAAAAATTTTTTGGTTTTTGGGGGTATTGGGGTACTAAAATTATTTTATAATTTGGCGCCGAGCGATTAGCGAGGTGGTGGAAAATTTTAAATTTTTAGCCTCTGAAAACCCCCAAATTTTACTATCTGGCGACTATTTTGAGGGAGGGGGGCGGCCGCCCCCCCGCCCAACCCAACCACTATCCTTATTTTTCCCCCGGTCTGACCGTTTCGGGGGGGGGGGGGGGCGGCGCCCCCCCCCCCCCCGCCCCTCCCCTGGGTACGTCCCTGGTTAAACCCCAAATTAGGGGGGTCACTCGTATCAGCCAATCAATACAGAAAATCAAAGATTTGAAGTAGAAATCAACTTCAGATGGTAGTTTAAGAATAATTCCTATTTTGTGACATAAAAAAATAATAGTTGTTTAATGAACACGTGAACACACTGTTGCAGCTACGTTTGGTTTGCCTTTAGGCTATACTTGTTATCTTTCATTGCATTTGCATATGCTAAAAATTTGCTCTATTCGGTCTGGCATTTCTGGGCTTCTAACACAGAGTGGACTTTTAATGGTAAATTCAAGGTCTTTTATGGTTCTGAAATTTAAAAAAATACGTATTCATAAGCTGTGAATTCGCTCTCCGCATATGAATTTTAAATCAGTGGGTTTTTAAAATTTGAAATATTGGATATTCGAACGCACAATTCTTTTATCAGAAAAGTTTTTGTTTTAACCGGGCTTAGAACTTTCTACACGCTCTGAGGATGGAGCAAAAAAGAATGAATTGACCCTTGGCATATGCTAGACATAGAACTTGACCCCAATTTTCAGTGTACTAAGGTGGACTAAAAAGGTAATAGGATTATTTTTGATTGTGATTTTTCATTATTCATTCTTAATAAGATAAGATAAGATTTATTTTGCAATATACCGGAACTTACTAAAGCATTACTTACAAATGCACTTTTAATAAGTAAGCACCATGTTAGTATAATAGTTAAATCAAGTAATAAAAGTTTGTCGTCTATTAGTCTTGTTGCAGACACTTTTTAATACATATTTATTCTTTTATTTTTTCACAGTTTTCAGAAAATATTACAAGTTTCAAACCATTTAGAATCATCCATTTCTAGCCAAACCAAACCATGTATAATAATCCTTTTTTAACCACAGGACTCCAAACATTAATAATTTCAAACCATTTTGCATTGTTTATGACTTCATGAAATTTTCAGATCTTATCATTCTCTTTATAATAAACGAAC
The DNA here is from genome assembly GCA_030248175.1 of Microlaimidae sp. YZB2_3. Lineage (NCBI taxonomy): Eukaryota > Metazoa > Nematoda > Chromadorea > Desmodorida > Microlaimidae > Microlaimidae sp. YZB2_3. The sequence continues at coordinate 2,399 of JASAMX010023056.1, read as the reverse complement.
CGCACACAAGCAAACAAAATATCAAAAAATGACACAACTCAGTCATAGTTCTTCTGCAGTCCGATGGAATAAAAATTAAAAAAAAGCATGCTAAGAACGATTTTAAGAACGATTAAGACAATCTCGAAGTGTTAAGAACATTGCTAAGATGCCAAGAATTATGCTAAGGATGCTAAGAGCATGCTAAGAACGATTAAGACAATCACGAAGTCGCAATTTTTTCACTTGTTTCATGGTTTTTTTACACATAAAAATGCAACTTTTATTTTTTAGTACCGCGATTGTCAGTTTGTTCAGAGCAAAAAATTTCAAATTAAAATTTTATATTATAATAAAGAAACTACCTGGTTGTGTGATTTTTACTGAATAAAATAATATCATATGAAAACAAATTCATTTGCCGCTATATTCCACCTATGTATGTCCGCATTAAAGTTGTCAACATATAAATAAAATTATGCTGGAGATTGTTTAAGTTTTAAGTGTGCGTGTTTGTTTGTGTATCTTTGATTTCTTTGATTAAAACTCTACTGAAACTTATATAAAAAATATTGTACTAACTTTGAAATAACATTAGCATTAGGCAAGATAAATAGCGAGATATATGTGTGTATACTATAGAAAGTGACCGCTGAGCGAAGCGAAGCGTAAAAAATTTTTTGGTTTTTGGGGGTATTGGGGTACTAAAATTATTTTATAATTTGGCGCCGAGCGATTAGCGAGTGGGGTGGAAAATTTTAATTTTTTTGCATCTTAAAACCCCAAATTTTTATTATCTGGCGACTATTTTGTGGGTGGGGGGGGGCGGCCCCCCCCCCTCCCGCCCAACCCAACCACTATCCTTATTTTTCCCCCGGTCTGACCGTTTCGGGGGGGGGGCGGCCGCCCCGCCCCTCCCCTGGGTACGTCCCTGGTTAAACCCCAAATTAGGGGGGTTAAAATCTGAGAAACGCAAAATACCCATATCGTTTTTTTTTCTGGAGTGCATTTTACCCATATCGTTTTTCGATTTTGAAGGAAAAATAGGTAAAAAACGCTAATTTTAGGTCAAAAAGCCATTTTTATTGCATTTTTGAGCTTTTTATTGCTTAAAACATTCATTTTGACCTCAAAACTTAAGTTTGGAGGCAGTTAGAAGTCATTTTAAAGACATTTTAAAGTCATTTTCTTCATTTTTCCAAAATTGGGGGGTTAACCTTTTCTCCCCCCCCCCCCACTTCTGAGTGGGGGGGGGGTTAAACCCCCCTTGTCAGAATTTGGGGGGTTAACCCCCCCGTGCCCATGTATGGTTTAACCCCCCACTCAGAAGTGGGGGGCATAGGTGGGCAGCCTCTCGGATTTTGGGGGGGTATAGGGGGGGTCAAATTTTAGGGGGGGGGGGGTGTCCAGTAAGACCCAAATTTTAAGGGGGTGTGTACCCAATATTTCCGCGCTGCCCTAAAATGAGCTTAAAACGCGTAAAAAAAAGTAAAACAAGCTTATAAATGCTTTAAAACTGTGTAAAATTAAAATAAGATCTTATTGCAACTTATAAATTTTATTTTTTTAGTTCTTTTAATAAAAATGTGCAGTGGAGCAGTCAGGATTTCATTTCGGGGGCGTCAGTCTGGGGGAGGGGAGAAAAAGTGTTGTCAAAGCGGCATGAAGCGCTGCCGCCTGCGCCGTGTAGCGGCGCCAGCCGACGCAAAGCGTCGGCCGGGGGGTCTCGGGGGGCTGTCCCCCAGCCGCTGGAGGCGAAAATTTTTTAAAATATATACTAAAAACGGCTTAAAAATCGTCTCCTGGTGATCGCGTGAACATACCTTTTACTTTTGTTTTTTTACCTAATTTCTACATAATTTTCTGTGATCTTAAAAATTCAGTCAGGGGGGTTCGGGGGGAACAATGCCCCCCGGAGGAGAAAATTTATAATTTGAGGCGCTAAAATACACTAGAAATTTTAATTCCAAATGATAGTAATTACAAAATTTACGGTTTTTTATAGCTATACTATACATTTATAACATGTGTTTAAAACGTTAAAAAAAAGATAATAGTGTTTTATAGTAGTTTTATTAAACATGTATGCCTTAACTACTGAATGAGATAATTGATTTGAAATTGAAAAACTAAGATAAATTGCCAATTTAAACTGCCCGCGTAGCAGGGAAATTTAAACTGCCCGCGTAGCGGGGGAATTTAAAGGTAATAAACGGGAAAATAAGGTAATAAACACTCCGCGCGAAGCGCGGAAAAATTTTTTAGTCCTTTTATAACACTTAAAAATTTTTCTTTGGGAGGCGAATTTGGGGGGGGGGGGGTTTCCCCGAAGTCCCACAATTTAAGGGGGGGTGTCAGCAAAATCCGAAATTTTGGGGGGGTATAACCCCCCCCCCAACCCCCCCCCTGCCCACCTATGG
>JASAMX010023055.1:0-10914 GCA_030248175.1 Microlaimidae sp. YZB2_3 | reverse complement strand
GCTATCAAAGCACAAAAAGTTTAATATTTTTCTAAAGACGTTTTTTTAATTTTAAACACTTTTTATAGTTTTTTTTAAAGGTCGAGTTGGCAAAAAATCTAGGAATAAAAAGTCCAAAAACAAAAAAAACCTTTAAAAATCAGTCAAAATTAAACTTATCGTTTTTGTTTTTAGGAAACTCTCGGTTTTCTTGCTTAAACGTTTAAAATGGAAATACTTTCATTTTTCATGAATACTGTGTTGAGATACGTTTTTGTGTAGTGCTTAAAATTTTCAAATTAATATTCACCTTATTTTGTGATTTGACGAGCACAATGATTAATTTATAGTAGTATTCTAACTTGGGGGTTTTTTATTATTAGATACTTTGTGTTTTTGTGAACATGACATGTCCAGTTCGCACATAACCTAGACGTTGTGTCATGATTGTCAGGTTTTAGGCTCTTTGGAAAGAATCTGTCAAATTCGAATCAGTACGATATTAACATGTGTGAAATTTTTCAGTCAATTACGCATAATAGTTAAAAAGTCAAAATCATTTCATATTTGATGCTATATCTGCCATAATGGCTGAAAATGATTTAAAAACAAATACGAAATATCAAAAAATTCTACTTTTGTAAAAATTGCATATTTTTTCTTACAAAAGTCCTTCTGTACTTTGTCTCCAGAGGACAAATACAGCGTAAAAACGTTCTTTGGACTTTGTCTACAAAGGACCAAAATCGTAAGGACAACGTGTTGTTATATTTTTGTCCTTTGGACTTTTCCCTTTGGATTTTGCGTGTTTGAACTTTGTCCAAAGGACAAATTTTTAAATAGCATTCATACTTTGTCCAAAGGAAAAAGTCCAAAGGACGTTTTGGCTTTTCCATAAGGACGTTTTGGCTTTTTTAGTTTTTCCTTCTTTACTTTGACCAAAGGACGTTTAGTCAATAAGAACTAAACCAGCCTGAAGATGAAATACTATAAACACTAACACAAAACAGTCTCGTATTTTTTCAAAAAGTACGCACCAAAAAAGTATTGCAAAAAACAAAAGACAATACATAAGAGTCCTGCGTCAATTGCGTTTGCTACACCAGGTGTGACTCTGACACCAAACAGTACTGGCACGAAAGAGTACTGGCACCAAAAAAAAGAGAATTGTATTCACGTTTTAAGAATCTGTGTTTTATTCAAAACAAGAAGGCAAGAAAGAGAATTGGCACAAACAAAGAGTACTGAAAATAAACAACTCTAATGTTAAAATAATTTTATTAACAGCTGCTTAACTTATTTACACAATTAAATCAATGAGCAGCATTTTAGATAGCAAACTCTTTTATTTTTTATAGACCATTTAATTAAGTTTTTTGAATTTTTTCTTGTTTTAGTAGTGACGTACTGAATTGAAGCGGCAATGCTAGCTCTTTTGTCGTGCTGTTTAATTTGAGTAATTACACCTTTGACCGAAGGGTAATTTTTAAAATCAAGTTTTACATTTTTTGAATTTTTTTAACATTTTTACAATTTACTGGTAATGTTAAAAGCCGTGCCTTCTTCTCTGTTTCGTAAAAACGAAACCATCTTTAGAAAACAAAAATTAGAGTATCGCACGCTAATCGATACGATTAGCTTAGGTAACATCATTAATGTTCCTTCCTACCATGCCGAAGTTTGCTTATGTTGCTTCCAGGTTGCTCAATGTCAAAATAAAAATTTTAAACATTTAACTCTAAACTACGTTTTTAAAGTCATTTCGTCTTTTAGGAATATTTTTATGATAGCTCATAAGTTTCAGAAAATAATTTACAAAACAGTGTTAAAAAAAATTCTATGACATTACTTTTTAATTTTTAAAAATTTAATTAAAATAGGGCGTAGCTTCTTATAATCCTAATTTTTTAAAGCTTCTTAACGAGAGCCTTAGGTAACATCTTTTGATTTCCTTATACCAAAGTTTAAGTAATTTAAGTGTTTAGAACATTTTATCGTTTGGTCATTGGTAAAGCTCCGGAATCACACACAGTCATACAGACACAAGAGTTCACGTTGCTAAAAACCGGTTTTTGGAGCTCTGAAAGTGCCTTTAAGAAAAACATGATTTTAACTTTATTACAAAATAATTTAACATACTTACTAAAAAGTAGGGTGCATTTCCTTAAAATTTTTTACTAACTAAAAAAATTCTAAACAATGATAATCACAAAACAAACAATTGTAAAAAGTGGCTTTAAAAAAATAACATGAACACTTTAAAAATTAAATTGTAGAATGAAAATAAGCTTTATATAATTCATTTTTTTTAGGAAGCGCAGCTTTGGAGTTTTTTTGTTTAAAAGATATCGTTCTTCAAAAAGAGCACGCCAGCTTTAACCTTTTGGGATTTTTTCGATTTCAAAAACCGCTGCAAATCCGCATAATAATTTGTGCTACTGCCGCTCAGTCTTAAACTTCGCAACGCGAAGTAGATCGGCGCCGTGTTTAACACAGAGCAGCACTTGCTCCAAAATTCTCTGTCATGAAGCCGAAAGAGTTAATAGCGCAGGAACATAATTAACAAACTGTTTAAGTTTCGTTAAAAAACAAAAAAAACTCATATGTATTATTGTTTGAACCGATTAAAGTTTTTAAGCTAAAGTCAAAACGTGTTTTATTAGCATTCAAGAACACACGATTAAAAAAATATTTTTTTATCAATATAAATTTATGATGCCCAGGTTTTACACACGGTAATTTTTATACACCGAGTGTTTACTTCTAATTACCTAACCACATAGGAAAAAATAAACAGAACAAAAATACTTACCACATTTACCACAGCTCAAAAAGAGTGATTTCTTAAATATGCAAATTTTCATTTGAATCAGTCAAATCTTATAGTTCCCGCATGTAATTTCTCAGTACTCTTTTGTGTCCGTACTCTTCTTTACCGTACTCTTTTGTTCAATTACTGTTTCGTGCGTACTCTTTTGCAAAACCTGGGACCGTGTTGTGGTAATGTTTTGTGCCTTACTCTTATGACAGGGAACCCATTAAACAGGCAGTACAATGGAAACGCTATTTATATGCACAAAATGTTTTATAATTTTTTAGGTTTTGGGAAACATAAAACATTGTATATTAGCAACTGATCTGGCGCTTTTCTTTCCAAATAAAGCAAAGATGAAAAGTATTCAAGAAAGCGATTCTTTCTCTTGGGAAAATAAGGACCAAAGGTAAGCTTTTGTCTTAAGGCCTTTGCTAAATCAATCATATTATTAAAGTTAACAAATACGAATCTTTTAAGTTATGTGCAACATTTTACCATAACTCAAAAATTAACGAAATTTCAAATCTTGAAAAACTTGCTTTTAATATGCTGGAAATAAAATTTTAGCCAATCAGTGCCGAAACAAATTATTGAAAATATCATTTCACAAATACTTTTTTTTTCAGCAGTAATATTTAGCACCACAATATAAATTGACATACCTAAGCTCGTATTATAAAAACTAAGCATTATAAAATAATTTTGCATGCATATTTATTATGCTTCACATAAAAAAATTAAGTTTTTTTTTTGTCTTTATAAAATAAAAATTTATGAAAAAATTTATACTTTGGTGTGAAAAAAAAGTGTATTATAATTGTATTATAATGCAAAAATTGGCTATTTTTTTTACAGCATATTAAAAGCAAGTTTTCTAATATTTTTGAAATTTCGTTAATTTTTGAGTTATGGTATGTCTTACACATAAACTAAAAGATTCGTGTTTGTTAGCTTTAATAGATATGATTGATTTAGCAAAGGCCTTAAGATAAAAAGCTTACCTTTGGTCCTTATTTTCCCAAGAGAAAGAATCGCTTTCTTGAATACTTTTCATCTTTGCTTTATTTGGAAAGAAAAGCGCCAGATCAGTTGCTAATATACAATGTTTTATGTTTGAAACCTAAAAAATTATAAAACAATTTGTGCATATAAATAGCGTTTCCATTGTACTGCCTGTTTAATGGGTTCCCTGTCATAAGAGTAAGGCACAAATCCTTACCACAACACGGTCCCAGGTTTGGCAAAAAATAGTATGACTAAACAGTAATTGAACAAAAGAGTACGGTAAAGAAGTAGTACGGAAAAACAAAAGAGTACTGAGAAATTACATGGGGGAACTATAAGATTTGACTGATTCAAATGGAAATTTACATATTTAGAAATTATTTTTCGCTGTGGTAAATGTGGTAAGTATTTTTGTTCTGTTTATTTTTTCCTATGTGGTTAGGTAATTAGAAGTAAACACTCGGTGTATAAAAATTACCGTGTGTAAAACCTGGGCATCATAAATTTATATTGATAAAAAAGTATTTTTTTAATCGTGTGTTCTTGAATGCTAATAAAACACGTTTTGACTTTAGCTTAAAAACTTTAATCGGTTCAAACAATAATACATATGAGTTTTTTTGTTTTTTAACGAAACTTAAACAGTTTGTTAGTTATGTTCCTGCGCTATTAACTCTTTGGGGCTCATGAAGAGATTTGGAGCCAGTGCTGCTCTGTGTTAAACACGGCGCCGATCTACTTCGCGTTGCGAATTTTAAGACTGATCAGCAGTGGCGCGGAATTCCTTCTGCGGATTTGCAGCGGTTTTTGAACGAAAAAATCCCAAAGGGTTAAGCTGACATGCTCTGAAGAAACGATATCTTTTAAACAAAAAACTCCAAAGCTGCGCTTCCTAAATGAATTATATAAAGCTTATTTTCATTCTACAATTTAATTTTAAAGTGTTCATGTTATTTTAGCCACTTTTTACAATTGTTTGTTTTGTGATTATCATTGTTTAGAATTTTGAGTTCGTAAAAAATTTTTAAAAAAATGAAATACTACTCCATAATCATATGTTAAATTATTTTGTAATAAAGTGGGGCTCAGTATTTAGGAAGGTACTTCAGGGCTCCAAAAACCGGTTTTTAGCAACTGAACTTTGTGTCTGTCTGACTGTGTGTGATTCCGGAGCTTTACCAATGACCAAACGATAAAATGTTCTAACACTTAAATTACTTAAACTTTGGTATAAGGAAATCAAAGATGTTACCTAAGCTCTTCTTTAAGAAGCTTTAAAAAAACTCGGATCTCCAAAGCTACGCCCTATTTTAATTAATTTTTTAAAAATTAAAAAGTAATGCCATAGAATTTTTTTTAACAATGTTTTGTAAATTATTTTCTTAAACTTATGAGCTATCATGAAAATATTCCTAAAAGACAAAATAACTTAAAAACATAGTTCAAGTTAAATGTTGAAATTTTTTATTTAAACATGAGCAACCTGGAAGCAACATAAGCAAACTTCGAATGGTAGGAAGGAACATTAATGATGTTACCTAAGCTAATCGTATTTTTTTAGCTACAATTTCTGAATTTCGTTTTCTAAAGATAACTTAGTTTTTACAAAACAGAAAGAACCCACGGCTTAGCTACCAGTAAATTGTAAAAATGTGAAAAAAATTAAAAATGTAAAACTTGATTTTAAAAATTACCTTCGGTCAAAGGTGTAATTACTCAAATTAAACAGCCGACAAGGCTCACATTGCCGCTTACACTCAGTACGTAATTATAAACAAGAAAAATTCAAAAAACTTAATTAAATGGTCTATAAAAAATAAAAGAGTTTGCTATATAAAATGCTGCTCATTGATTTCTATTGTAAATCAGTTAAGCAGCTGTTAATAGTAATCATTTTAACATTAAGTTATTTCTTCAGTACTCTTTTGTGCCAATACTCTTTCGTGCCTTTTGTTTTGAATCAAACGCAGATTCTGAAAACGTGAATACAATTCTCTTTTGTGCCAGTACTCTTTCGTGCCAGTACTGTTTGGTGTCAGAGTCGCGTGGTGTAGCAAACGCAATTCACGCAGGACTCTTATGTGCTGTACTGTTTTTTACAATACTTTTTGGTGCGTACTTTTTGCGAAATCCGAGACTGTTTTGTGTTAGTGTTTCGTGCAGTACTTTTAAGGCTGGTTCATACTTATGACAAAACGTCCTTTGGTCAAAGTCCAAAGGAAAATTTTAGAAAAGCCAAAACGTCCTTTGGAAAAGCCAAAACGTCCTTTGGACTTTTTCCTTTGGACAAAGTATGAATGCTATTTAAAATTTGTCCTTTGGACAAAGTCCAAAACACAAAATCCAAAGGGAAAAGTCCAAAGGACAAAAAAGTATGAACACGTTGTCCTTAGGATTTGTTCCTTTAGACAAAGTCCAAAGAACGTTTTTACGCTGTATTTGTCCTTTGGACGAAGTCCAAAGGACTTTTGTCCTTTGGACTTTGTCCAAAAAAATTTGGATTTTACAAAAGGAAAATTTTGATATTTCGTTGTTTTAACATCATTTTCGCACCCGTCAGATATAGCATCAAATATGAAATGATTTTGACTTTTTAACTGTCATGCGTAAATGACTGTATAATTTCCACATGTTAATATAGTACTGATTTGAATTTAACAGATTCTTTCCAAAGAGCCTAAAACCTGACAATCATGACACAACGTCTAGGTTATGTGAACTCAACATGTCATGTTCACGAAAACACAAAGTATCAAATAATAAAAACCCCCAGGTGTCAATACTACTAATCAATTAAATTAATTATTAATTAATTTAATTAATCAATTAAATTAATTAATAAATTAATTAATTTAAATTAATTAAATTAATAAATTAATCATTGTGCAGTCAAATCACAAAATAAGGTGAATATTTAATTTGAAAATTTTAACATACAAAAAAACGTATCTCAACACAGTATTCATGAAAAATGAAAGTATTTCCATTAAACATTTAAGCCTAATTCTCTAAAGTTTCCTAAAAACAAAAACAATAAGTTTAATTTTGACTGATTTTAAAGGTTTTTTTTTGTTTTTGGACTTTTTTTCCTAGATTTTTGCCAATTCGACCTTTAAAAAAACTATAAAAAGTGTTTAAAATTAAAAAAACGTCTTTAGAAAATGTAAGTTTTTGTGCTTTGATGAAGAAATATATTTCTACATGTCAGAAGCTAATACTTCGAACAATAACAATAACCGACATTAACAACAACAAACAGTAATAACAAATATAGTAGTCGAAAAGGAGAGCAACAACCGCCAACAAGGACAAAAATTTATATTTTTTCCAAAAATTCCAAAGGAAAAAAACCAAAATGTTAGATTTTGGGTGATTTAAAAGCATTTTTTGGATTTATCCTGTTTTTTTATTTAGATTATCCAAATTTTATTATTTTGATTTTTGTATTTTCGAAGTTTCGGACGAACTATGTACCGAGCTTTATTTTCACATGTTCAAAACGTTTGAAATGTCCAAAGCTTTTTCAAACGATTTTTATTTTGACAACCACACAGATGGCAATATTTGTTACATTTTTCGAAAATTCCATTTAAATTAAACAATCCTTTCTGCCTCTTACCCATTTGTATTCGTCTGAGGTCAAGTTTTTAAAGATGTTGTGACCGTCCTGCTGCAGAATGGTGACGGTTTGGTTGAAGTGATGGTGCTCCATGACGGAAGTGGAATAGATCGCGGCTAAGGGGGAATTCATATTCTTCATATAGGCGTTGTTTTTGCCGCGGTGGTCCAAATCGTGACAGAGACACCCGATGTACATTGCTAGCTTCTAAAAAACCATCGAAAAAATAAGCGCTAGTTTACACCAGAGTGACAAGTGACAAAGTGACAAGTGGCAAGCGATTAATTGTACTTTGCCGTGGCGGTGTGAATGTGTTGGCACTTGTCACTTGTAGTTTCGGTGTAATGTTACATTAACCAGCCTTAGCTGTTAACTTAACTTTGCTCAAATTAACGTTAGTGGAGCGACTCAATGTCAAATTAGGTTAAAAACCAATTGTATTAGGTCATAACTGCACAATTTTAATAGGTCTTTTCATGTACTTTATACAGTTTTACAAGTTTAACTAGCTATAATTTAGCCATAGTTATTTTGACTTGTTAAGAGAAGATAAATTAGAAGTAATTTATGAAATTAAAATACATAAAAGCGATTCTAACAGTTTGAGTATATGCTTTTGTTTATAAATATTAAAACTTGCCTCAATATTCGAAAACACTTGTGTTTTCTTCAATATTACATACATAGCATGAGCCACAGACCAACCATGAGTCCAGTTATGATAAGCAACACGTCTGTAGTTTTTTCTCACGGTTAGAACAAATCTTGTCAAATCGTCCATGTCAAATCTAAAAAAGTGACAAAATCTTTAAAAAATTACAACTCTAAATGAAAAACTCTGATCTTTAATAGAAACAAATAAAACCACTTGAGTAAAAAGTAAAATTGCTTTGGTCTTCAGTCGCGGTAAAAAAAAAGTCAACGCAAAATTATCACCCAAAAATCAAAAAAATTAGCACGCATGTTTTAAATAATAAACCTCAGTTCCAACATCAGACAATGGTTTTTTCGGCAAATTGACATATGACCCGGTACCAAAATTGATTTATAACTTACAAATACGTTCTGAGCTTTTCGTTTTTGCTTTATAATTATTTCCGAAGATAGAGTTGTTAATTCAGTTAAGTCAAAAAACAGAAAGATATCCAAACAATAGTAGTTTGTAGTCATATTAAATATTTTAATTTTAATTAAAAGTTTGGGCTTAAATTTGTTTTGAATTGAGGCTTAGCTTGGCTTAATGTTTGAATATATTCTAAAATGGCTAAATTTCTATTTCCCTAAATGTGCCGTTTGGTCCAACATTTCAGTCGTTGGCGGTTCTACATCATTTTTGAGTACGCCTGAGGGATATAAAATTAAAAAAACATCTACACAATATAATTTTATAAGAAAATACCTGTTTAACCCAAACAAATCTTTAAACATATATATAGCATAGAGCGGTTTTTGAATTTCAGTGAGTTGCAGCGGATGCACGTCGAACCTGAAGAAAAAAAAACACAAAAATTGAGGGTTTAACAGTTTACATTATTTTTCTTAATATGACCCACAACGGTAAAATTTTTAAACATTGTATGTTTACGAAATGATTTTATTCCAAAAATTTTAAAAAAAGGGTCATAAAATTTTTTAAAATTGTAAAAATATTGGCAGTATGACCAATAATTAGAGTCATATTTTTTCGAATATTGGGTATAAAACTTTTAACTTGTGTTTAATTTTGACTCTGTTTAACAAAAGTAAAACAGTTTTAGAAATATATGGCTTTATTTTTTTAAAATTATTCATAGACACCTTGCACTGAAAATTAAAACAATTTAAAATATATATAGCACACACTAACATTGCTGCCTGTACGGAAAATACCGTAATCATGCAAATGTTTTTTAAAGCGAAAGACGAAACCCACTGGGGTGTTTATAATGACATCACACTGATTATGTATGTTGATTTATATTAGAAATTGTCTGTTTTAAAACGTGTAATCAAAATTTGTATGTAAAAATAAAAAAATTATATGGCTACAGATGTTATTATAAGCGGGTTATTTTCTTTCGACGCCGCCACCAAAACAATAATTAGGGAAATGTCGCAAAATCAGCAAAATCTAGAAATCAGGGAACCATTAAAATTTACCCGCCGTTTCCCTCATTATTGATTTGTTAGCGGCGTCGACAGATAATAACCCGCTTATAATAACATCTGTAGCCATATAATTTTTATTTTTACTTACAAATCTTGATTACAAGTTTTAAAACAGACAATTTCTAATATAAATCAACATACATAATCAGTGTAATGTCATTATAAACACCCCAGTGGGTTATATTCCAGTTATATCCCATTATAAACACCCCAGTCTTTCGCTTTAAAAAAACATTTGCATGATTACGGTATTTTCCGTACAAGAAGCAATTTTAGTGTGTGATATATCTTATGTTTGTTTTAAGTTTCAGTGCAAGGTGTCTATTAGTAAAAGTATTAGTAAATATTAAAATAAAGGTCACGTCAGGATTTTAAGGGCCTTCAAAATGTCATATAATACTCGTGATCACGTCACATATGTTTTGCTCTGTGAGAATGGTTGTGGGAGGATATAATAGAATAAATAACTTTTAGCCAATTAGTGCTTGGAAAAAAATTAATCTCGAATGGATGAAAAATTTTACTTTTTTATAAGCACTAATTGGCTAAAAGTGATTTTATAACGTTATAACTCTGTGAAGAATATTAACACTGAACAATTTCCTTTTAAATGGAAGGGTTTTGACTATCGTAAATTAGATAAAGTTTGAAGTTCATGAAATTGGAGCTCTTGAGTTTAAAACTCCACGGAACATTTTGAAAATGAATGTGCTGAATTGAAGCAATCGCACAATATACAATCTGTCCGTGTGATTTGTTTTATAATCTAAATTTATAAGTTAGCTCACAAACATAAGAATTTAGAACAAAGTCACAATTCTCTAGCTTTGCGTTGGGTCGATGGAGCTTAGCAATTTTAAAGATCTCCACGATAGTCAAAACCGTCCCATTTAAAAGAAAATTGTTCAGTGTTAAAGACCTTCATCAGATTTATAACCTTATAAAATCATTTTTTAGCGAATTAGGGCTTGGGAAAAAAATGGAAATTTTTCATCCATTGCAGATTCAATTTTTCCCAAGCGCTAATTGGCTAAAGTGATTCTAACAGCTCCTCCCACAACCATTCCCACAGAACAAAATATATATGACGTGATCACGAATACTATATGACATTTTAAGGGTCCTTAAAATCCTGACGTGTCAAAATTTTATGTTTATCGCTTTATAACATTATTTTGCTTTAATTAAAAATTTTTTGTTGAAGCAAGCGAGAATACAAGTTTCTGCTTAAATTTGGATGTCCAAATAGGCTTTGAAATCACTCTGTTTTTAGTTCCCATGGATTTGAATACCCTCAGCTCCAAGTTCCTTCGTATCCAAAGTTCCTCAGTTCTTAGCTCCCTCTGTT
>JASAMX010023054.1:0-14869 GCA_030248175.1 Microlaimidae sp. YZB2_3 | reverse complement strand
TGTAATTTCGGCACTCATATGCTGTAGGAAAAACGGATTGAATTAAGTGGTCGGGTGTTAAATTGTAGTCGAAAATCGTTAAAAGTCAACGTTGAAATGTGTAGGGGTTATAGCACTGCACTAAAACCCTCATCTTAAGAGGGTCCTTTAAAAAGTGCCGAAGAAATTACTTTTCTCCAAATTTTGCTCATTTTGATACCATTTGGCATTTTAGCTGTAACTTTTTGCCAGTTACACGTTGAACAACAAGTAGAAGCTTAAATTAAAGAAAACTGTCTGAAGATAATGATAGGCTTTTAAATTTTTGAAAATGATGATTTTTTTACTGAGAAACAATGGATTGTTTGTAAAGTGCCGAAATTAAATGGACATAAGCAATACGTAACGCAACCAAGGTTATATGGTTATGTTAGTACGATGATACTTAAAAACAGTAAAAAATGGCAGGTTCTTTCACCTAAATTTTAACGTGGCCAAAATTAACGGAATCCTAAAATGCGCAGTTAGTTAAACGCGTTGCAAAGTGATTTTGAAGAAAATATCAATCAAAATATGAAAATTAACAACTTTCAGCCTTAAATAGAAGATATTTTAACGTTAGTTAAATTGTGCTTCGTTCTAAATTTGATGCAGTTTAAACACAAAGCAAAAATTAAGAAAATCACAAACAATTCACATTTTGTCTGAAATCGTTGACAATGCAGAATAACAAAAATAAAAAACTTTTGCAAAAACACTTTATTCAACATAAATACAGTTACTTTTGTGCTAGTTCTTTTGTGTTTAAAAAAAAACCAATTTTTTTAAAACCCTAAATTGGTGGCCGTATAAACTACATCGCGTAATAGGTTAAATTAAATGTAAATAATGTTGAAAAACCAGTATGTTTAGTTTTAATTTATACTGGTGTGTTTTCAATTTGTGTTAATAACAATCTTGAAAAAAATTTTACACGACATTTTACAATGGTTAGTTTTAGAATTGTGATTAAATGCCTTAGGCATGTTTCAAATTTGTTTTATTTTAAGAACAAAATTCCAAATAAAGTGAGATCTAATGTAGTTTTTAAATTGTAGTGTCATAGCTGCAATGCTATGTATATAGGCCGTATAATGTATGCATTTAAGCACTCCGGGCATAATAAAATTTTGCTTAAAACAACTCGTTCTGTTTTACCAAAGCCGTTAGCAGTTTTTGATCATGTTTTATTGTGTCAAGATTAAACTGTTAAGCCGTGTTTTAATAATTTTACATTCATATCTTCCAATTCCAACAATTTTTATCTCAAACTCAAATAAAATTTTTATATACAAAATTAAACTTATTTTGTATAAAAATATAACTATAGTCTATGCAAAAATGATGCGGACTGTCGACAAAACTCGAACATGTAAAAGGTCCAGAACGAGGGATAGAATATGTACGGCACATATATCGGAGCATAGCTCTGATATATGTGCCGTATATATTTTTGGCAAGACATAAATATGGCTTTTTAAAAAAAGTTAAAAAAATTGTTTTTCAATGACGTCATCACTATGAACGATACGATGATAAAAACCTGGTCCCATTAGAATGAGATAAGAAACTCCGTTTGGTATATTATTAGAAAATACTATTTCGAGTTTTTTCTGAAAATTCGAGTGAATTAAATTTAAATTTTTTAAAATTTTTTTATGATGCGTTGAATGCGCGCGGTTTTTGCGATTTTTCGCCAAATTAATACACTGCAAAAAATAGTTCTTGTTTTGATTCCTGTCTGACGTGTGTTCAATTTTGATTATATTGCTATATATTAAATGTTCGGTGTTTTTTATCCCTTACTTTTGACCTAAAAATTTTTTTTGGAGGTTGATCCCCCGGGGGCTAGGGGGGTCCAAACACAAATGCCAAAAAACTTTTTCAAATGTTTTTTTCAAAACCGTTAAAAACGTAAAATTTATCAAAAAATAACGATTTTTTATTTTAGCTTTGAGTCAAAAACCCTAATATTAACCTTACAATTAGCTGTCAAAAATGACGAGTTTCAAATTTGAAAGCATTCTAAGCCCATATGCTGGCAGCAGCAAATCTCTAATTAAAAATTATTGCAAAAATAAAAACTTTAGAAGATGGAAAAATTTTGACAAAAATTTTTTTGTTTGCGCTCTTATAACTTTTGAACGCGCCGCGATAAATATGCAAATATCTCACGTTAAGGTCCTTGTACCCCCAAAATTAGAAGGGCTGATTTTTTTTGTTTTTATTATTCATAAGCCGTGTTTAAATTCGTTTGAAAGCTCTATGCGTTCTGATTTCAAAAATATCACTTTTAGGCTAAAATTTTTTATGGTTACCCGGTTACATCCCTCAAATACCCCCAAATTTGAAAAATGGTAATTTTTCCATATTTACTCATTGATTATCATTTTTACAACCCACAATGTACCCTCACAAATTTTTAGGGGGTCATTTTTATATATTTATTGTAATACCTTCTTTTTTGTAATACTATTAAATCTTTTGAAACTCTTATCTTAAAATTATAAACTTCAATTTGATTCACTCATTGGTTACCATTTTTAAAACCCACAAAGTACGTCCAAAATTTTTTAGGTGAATTGAGTTGAAATTTATATTTTTGAGATAAGCGTGTCAAGCTTGATATGAGAGTGCGAAACATGACGGTATTACAATAAATATAAAAAATGAACCCTAAAATTTTTTGGGTGTACATTTTGTGTTGTAAAAATGGTAACCATTGATTGAATCGAATTAAAAATAATTTTTTTGACATCAGTATGTCGAGAGCTTTGATATGACTACAAACATGACGGTATTATAATAAAATCACCTCTTAATAACTTTAGGTGGTACATTTATAGTTGCAAAATTGGTTAACTACTTAAGAAATTTTTAAAAAAAAAACTATATATTTTTGAAATCAATCCTTTGAGAGCTTTCATATGAGTATAAAAACGTCACATTAAATAATAAAAATAGAAAAAATACCCTTTTTCAAATTTGGGGGTATTTGGGGGTATATAACCGGGTAACCATAAAAAATTTAAGCCAAAAATTAAAATTTTTGAAATCAGCACGCATAGAGCTTTTCAAAAAAATATAAACACAACTTATAAATACAAAAAAAAAAACAAAAAAATCATCTTTTACTTATTTTGGGGGTACAAAGGGGTTTGTATTTTAGTTACCCCCACCATTTAGAGCAATTTTTTTTGAATTTTTTTGAAGTCAGAACGCCGAGTGCTTTAAAAATGCATATATTCACTCGCCCATGTAGAGGAGCTGTGTCAAAAGTTGTATTTTTAGGGGTCAGCCGTTGGAGTGCCTTCCGGCATCAAACTTATTTTGGAGATATCACCAATTGTAAAGCTTAAAATTCCACATACATCCCCCCCGGTCTCCAACATGTGGCTCAAACAGTTTTTGAGCATGATGCCAACATATGCACTATCTCCCTTTTCCCATACAAAGAATTTTCCTATTAAAAATTGTAAAATTGACCCTTTTCCTCTGGGGGTACCCAACCCAGGTAGCTTACCTCTTTGAACAAATTATGTAGTTTTGAGCTCAAGAAAGTATGGGATTTCTGCACAAAAATTTTCAAGCATAAATACCCATATGATGAAAAGTTAAAAATTTGGCTTAAAAAAATTCACCCTAAATTGTGGGGCTTTTGGGGAGCACCCCCCAGATTTTTAAAACATTTTTATTTCAGGAGGTAGCTAAAAATACAAGGACCTTAACGCGAGATGTTTGTATATTGATCCGCTTGATCGAGCGTTCAAAAGTTATAAAAGCGCAAACAAAATTTTTTTGTCAAAATTTTCCAGTATCGCTAAAAAAACAGAGAGCAAGTTTTAATTTTTTTTAAATCTACTTTTTTGATTTAAAATTTTAAAAAGTGGCCCAAATAACGCCATGAAAACGCAAAATACGTTTTCACTAAAATTCGCAAAATACTTTTCTGCCGCTATGCAAATTGTCTGTTATACATCATAATTGACGATGTTAACGTCACAATTAAAATGACGCAATTCAAACTGAGAATTTAAACGTTTTTACACAAAAAACGGGACAATTGGATATTGGTAAATTCAGAGACATATATTTAGATTTTTATAACGAAATATTTTACAACATTTAACGTCAAATTCGCTTTTATGAAATTAACTTACAAACTAGCAGATGCACTTGACAATTTCAATAGTGAAAACCAGTACCAAAATTTTCAAATGCCCAGCCACAATTCAATCAGCAATATTATTTTTTCATACAAGTGATCCAAAATGTTCAAAAAAAACACACGCAACATATAGGGAGGCTTTCATAAATCGACATTTTACACTCAACAAATTTTCGTTTAATTTGGGAGGGGTTTCACAAATGATCAAAAACCTAATCGAGTTGTTCAGTGTTAAATATTTTAAGCAGGTTATGACGTTATAGAATCACTTTTAGCCAGATCAGCCTTAGGAAAAAAAACAAGATATCTCTCATTCATTGATAGATCAATTATTTCCCAAGCGCTAATTGGTTGAAACAGCTACTCCTACAACCACTGCATAACAAAATATAACGTGATAACGAGGATGCATGACATTTGGAGGGGTCTGAAACTTGACGTGGTAGTTTGACCATTTTGATTTTTGTTTTTGAGTTCGAATAATCTACGTTTTTTTTTAAATCCTAAATTATGATCTACTTGCGTTGTAACTTAATCGTGTTCTCTATATTTTTTTTTTTCATTTCAGAATTTAAATGAATATTATGAAGAAAATCTGAAAGCTTTTATACACATACCTCACAAATGTTTTATTATTTTTATTTATTGCAATTATAAAATTTCCGTTTCCCCGTGGAAACTATCGCTCGAAAAATAGCGGGAAATGACATCTGCCAGTCTACTTGGTTTATCACTTCGTTATCGCGAATGAAAAAAAAACGACATGGGGCCAGGACTAGTTTCACTTCTCGGCAGTAGTATACACTGATAAGAGAGCATTACCGGACAGCTGATCTGAAACTTTTTTTGGACGGGCTCCGTTTGGCGGCCCAAAATTGATTTTTACATACACCAACCAAAAATGCAGCTTATATTCACGTAAAAAGACAATAATGAGAACAGTGAAAACACAATTTTCACACTACAGTATTTTCGCATTGTGCGAATTCTATGAAGGTAAAAATTAAAATGAAATCATGTTTGTTATAATAAGTAATAGAAAACATTTTGCGGCAAGGTTTCAAGTTTAACTAATTGTTGAATGCATGAAAATTTTTAAAAAATCTGAAAAAGGAGAAAACTTTAAAATAATTAATTGCAGTTTAAATCATAGAAAACTTAAACTATCTAAAACTGTATGTATGCTACGTTAAAAAGTACTTCGTTCGTTAATCGCAGTTGTTAGATCTTACATTTTTTGAAAATTTATATTTTGTGCTTTAAAAAACTTTTGTTAAAATTGAAATAATAGGTACCATGATCCATGAACAGAATTTGTATTTTTTGTGTGTTTCTAGCGCGGAAAGCGAAAAATAAATAGGTGACGGTTTATAATCGTTAAGTATTAAAGCGTAAAGATAACTTTTGTGATGTATATAGTTATTCTCGGCAAACTGTCGAATAGTTACAGAACCCTTTTTTTATTTTTACCATATTCATCCATCTCTGAAAATATTTTTTTTTTTTAGCAATACGAAAAACATTTCGTTTCATATTTAAAACTAGGAAATAATTGTACTTTTTCAAATTGTGGTGATGATGAAACAAGAGAATATATAAGAGAGGGAATGTTCGACTGCACATTAAATTTTTGACCAAAAATTTTGTTAATAAAAAACGTTTGCGAGCTTGCGGCTCCCAGCGACTCATTTTCTGTGAGTTTTCTCGCTCTGCGATTTTCAACGCAGTGTTAGTTTTCTTGGAGTGGCGGACTGCGACTTCTTTCGGCATCAATACCGCCTCATTGCACTGCGATCCCTCCCCACAAGCCTTGGCTGCACAATATAAAAATACATAATGTGATAGTCATTTTAAATGGAGTAAAACGCTTCAAAACTTGTTTAATTTAATTTTAAACCTCGGAAAATTACTTTATTTTTCTCAATTAAAACCTAAAATTTTTTTACATCTTAACGTTAAAAAACGATTTTTGACTCATTTAAAAAACAAGGCTTGTTTCTATTTTTTTTGTTGTGCAGCTACATTTGTGTGCGAAAATAATCGCAGTGCGAATAAAACAAACATTTAGTGCAAAAGAAGTCGTATTTGCTCACAGCAAGAAGTAACACCGCGCTTGAACGTGAAGCGCAAGAAAACTATAGCACAAAATGGCAATTTTTTGAGGAGCTCTCGCACAGAAAAGCTCGAAAAAGCTGGGCGACTTTTTCTGACAAAATTTTGGTCTGAAAAATTTTGTGTACAGTCGGACATTCTCTTGTGTTAAATTTCTTACTAAAAACAAATAAAAATTCAAAATGAACGTGTTTTTGAACAGTTTGAATTTTAACACATTTTTTTCGAGTCTTTTAAGCATCTAGTTAAACTTCTTACCAGAGTGACACAGTTTTTTGATTCCTGCAAGCATTACTTAGGGATTGAACCGCTGCAAATTTTCGGTGCCCGAGAGGCCGGCATTGGCCAATTTTTTTATGTAGAACAAAACTCTTATTTTTGGATTTGTTTAAGCTTAAATTATTATTTTATTTGTACATAATATTTCCATAATTTTACATATTTATTAGCAATACATGTTTAAAGCAATATTATACCTTGCAAATCTTTATGTTGCTTTTAAAGAATGCTTTACAAATAGAGCAGGAGTTAAGTATTTCTAAACAGGAAGTATGTTTTGATTAGTATAGCAAAACGTGGTAAAAAAAACTAAAATTAAAATTGGGTATGCTCGTGAATTTATTTTAGCAAACAATTAATAAAAAAAATCACCCAAAAATAAAAACAAAAAATATATACAAATGTCCGTAATTGAAAAAATAAAAAATTGAATTCACATATTATCGAATTAATAACAACTATTTTTCTGTTTTCCGTGGAAAAAATTTCGGTAAGCAGTATTTTCTGTAAAAATCAGAAAAAAAATAGTTTTGGTTGACAAAATATCGCTGTGCGAGAAAAGTTTTATTTAATGCACAGAAAAGTAATTTGCGCGTGAAAAGTTACACGGGCAACATTTCTTGAGAGGAGTTAGGTAAAAATTTTACTGTTCAGTTGAAAATTCTCTTGGGTTATATATTTTTGATATAAGCAATAATACTATATAAACTTTAATATTTTTTATATGTTAGATGGGTCTTATGATTAGTATATTGTCAAACTCTCATCTTGTAAATAAAATCTACTGCATTGAATTTTAATTCTAAGTAATCTTTAAATTTTTTTAGAAAGATTAATTACAATAAGGATTCTTATAAGAACAAAGAGTCTTAATAAAATCTTATTATATAGCATAATAAAGAATAAATATCCTAATATTATTAAAGTAAAAAAATTAGCTCTGTAGTACTATATGTGTATCATAAATATGTAAAAGCGTTTAAAACTCTGTAAGTGAAAAGATTTTCTCAATGATTATAACGATTTAATTACAAATTAGGCACCAAAATAGAGGCTACTTTCTACTTTAATTTGATACGTTGATTATTAAGACTGGCATAGAATTTCTTGACAGATTGTATTCTGACAAAATCGTGGGTTTTTTGTCGGGGAATGCAATATCTCAAGAAATTCTATGCCAGTCTTAATAATCAACGTATCAAATTAAAGTAGAAAGTAGCCTCTATTTTTGAGTGCCTAATTTGTAAATTAAATCGTTATAACCATTGAGAAATCTTTCACTTACAGAATTTTTAAACGCTTTTACATATTTTTAACAATGATACACATATAAGATTTTATCTACAGAGCTAATTTTTTTACTTTAATAATATTAGGATATTTATTCTTTATTATGCTATATAATAAGATTTTATTAAGACTCTTTGTTCTTATAAGAATCCTTATTGTAATCACAGATCTTTTTCTAAAAATTTAAAGATTTCCTTAGAATTAAAAGCCAATCGTAGATTTTATTTACAAGATGAGAGTTTGACAATATCTAATCATAAGACCCATCTAACATATAATAAATATTAAAGTTTATATAGTATTATTGCTTATATCAAAAATATATAACCCAAGAGAATTTTCAACTGAACAGTAAATTTTTTACCTAAATTTTATCAAGAAATGTTGCACGTGTAACTTTTCACGCGCAAACTACTTTCTGTGCATTAAATAAAACTTTTCTCGCACAGCGATATTTTGTCAACCAAAACTAGTTTTTTTTTCTGAGAGTATTTTACAGAATCGCTGCTTACCAAATATTAGCAGAAAACGGAGATGGTTGCTATTAAATTCGATCATGTGTAAATTCAATTTTTATTTTTCAATTATGGACATTTGTCTGGGTTATATTTTTGTTTTTATTTTTAGGTGATTTTTTTATTAATTGTTTGCTAAAATAAATTCACGAGCATACCCAATTTTAATTTTAGTTTTTTTTACCACGTTTTGCTATACTAAAGATAAATTCTATCAGGGTGAAAATAGATGAGTGGTAAAGTAACCACTCGTTCTTTGAGAAAATATCACGTGCAGAAAAACACAAGACGCAACTAAATAATAATTGGCTACATAACCGCTGAAAACTTTTTTTTTAATTTTTCTCGCTCACGAGTTTATTGTTTATTTCTTCCTGGCGGCGAGCGGTTACGCCCTTAATTATAGCCTGGAAGACTTTAGCTTTAATCAAAACATACTTCCTGTTTAGAAATACTTAACTCCTGCTCTATTTGTAAAGCATTCTTTAAAAGCAACATAAAGATTTGCAAGGTATAATATTGCTTTAAACATGAATATATTGCTAATAAATATGTAAAATTATGGAAATATTATGTAAATAAAATAATAATTTAAGGTTTAAAAAAATTAAAATGTCAAAATAAGAGTTTTGTTCTACATAAAAAAAATTAGCAAAATGTTTTACCCCGGCCCCGGCCCCGGCCCCGGCCCCGTCTCCGGCAACAGCGAAAATCCTGCAGCGGTCGATCCCTAATTAAGATCTTGCAGGAATCAAGAAAATATATCACTTCTGGTAAGAAGTTTAACTAGATGCTTAAAAGACTCAAAAAATGTGTTAAAAATTAAACTGTTCAAAACACGTTCATTTTGAATTTTTTATTTGTTTTTAGTAAGAAATTTAACACAAGAGAATGTCCGACTGTACACAAAATTTTTGACCAAAATTTTGCTAAAAAAAGTCGCACTTTCGAGCTTGTGTGCGAGCTTCCTAGCAAAAAATTGCCATTTCCTGCTATAGTTTTCTTGCGCTTCACGTTTTAACACAGTGTTACTTTTCTTGCTGTGGGCAATGCGACTTCTTTTGCACTAAATACTGCTTTATTCGCACTGCGATTATTTTCGCAGCGCAAATGTAGCTGCACAACAAAAAAAATAGAAAGAAAGCGGGCCCGAAATTTTGTTTTTAAATGAGTAAAAATCGTTTTTTTAACGTTAAGATGTAAAAAAATTTTAGTTTTAATTAAATAAAGTAATTTTCCAAGGTTTAAAATTAAATTAAACAAGTTTTGAAGCGTTTTACTCCATTTAAAATGACTATCAGCGTATGTATTTTTATATTGTGCAGCAAGGCTTGTAGTGCGAAAATAATCGCAGTGCGAATAAAGCAGTATTGAGTGCAAAAGAAGTCGCAGTCGCCACTGCAAGAAAACTAACACTGCGTTAAAAATCGCAGCGCAAAAAAACTAGCAGAAAATGGTGGCTAGAAAAGCCGCAGACAAGTTCGCAAACGTGACTTTTCTAACAAAATTTTGGTCAAAAATTTAATGTGCAGTCGGACATTCCCTCTGTTATATATTCTTGTTTTTAGTAATCACCACAATTTGAAACAGAAAAGCTACAATTACTTATTAGTTTTAAATATGAACAAAATGTTTCAGTATATTCTAAAAAAATATTTAGAGATGGATAAAAGCATAAAATTGGAGAGGTTCTGTAACCTATTATATCAACAGCAATCATTTCAAGATATAACTATATACATCACAAAAAGCTATCTTACGCTTTAATCTTTAACAATTATGACAAGACCGTCACCTATTTTATTTTCGCTTTCGCATTAAAACACACGATACAAATTCTGTTCATGGATCATGGTACCTATTATTTCAATTTTTAACGAAACTTTTTAAAGCACAAAATATAAATTTTTGCAAAATATAAGATCTAACAAGCTGCGATTTAAAACAAACAAAGTACTTTTAACATCAGCATACATACAGTTTAGATAGTTTAAGTTTCTATGAGTTAAACTGCAATTAATTATTTAAGGTTTTCTCCTTTTCAGATTTTAAAAATTTCAGGCATTCAACAATTAGTTAAACTAAAACCTTGCAAAAATTATACTTTCTGCTACTTTATTATGACAGACATGATTTCATTTTAATTTTTACCTTCATAGAATTCGCACAATGCGAAAAATACTGTAGCTTGTGAACAATCTTTCCACTGTTTCTCATTATTGTCTTTTACGTAAATATAAGCTGCATTTTCATTTGATGTATATGTAAAACCAATTTCGGCACCAAACGGTGCCCAATTTACTGGAGACATTTCAGTGTCCCAATCAGCTGTCCAGTACCATGTCTTGTCGTGTATACTACTGCTCAAAGTGGACTTGGTCCTGGCCCCAATGTAATATTTTCCATTAGGCAATAACGAAGTCATATTTCTGATAAAGTTCCAAGTAGACTGGCAGGATGTCATTTCACTATTTTCGAGCGATAGACTTTCCACGGGGAAAACGGAAATTTTATAATTGCAATAAATAAAAATGATAAAACGTTTATTGAGTATGTACATGTATAAAAGCTTTCAGATTTTCTTCATAATCGTCATTTGTAAATTATTGAAATGAAAAAAAATATAGACACGATTAAGTTACAACGCATAAATCATACTAATTTTAGATTTAAAAAAACATAATTATTGGACTAGAAAACGAAATATCAAAATGGTCAAACACGTCAAGATTTTAAGGACCCTCAAAATGTCATATAGTATTCGTTATCACGTTATATATGTTTTGTTCTGTGGAAATGGTTGTAGGAGTAGCTGTTTTAGCCAATTAGCGCTTGGAAATAATTGATCTTCAATGATAAAGAGATCTTTATTTTTTTCATGAGGCTAATTGACTAAAAGTGATTCTATAACGTCATAACTCTGTAAAATATTTAACACTGAACAACTTTCGTTTAAATGGTAGGGTTTTGATCATTGTGAAACCCTCCCAATTAAACAAAAATTGTTGAGTGTTAAATAGCTTCACAGAATTATCACGATAGTCAAAACCCTCCTATTTGAATGGAAATTGTTCAGTGTTAATATTTTTTACAAAATTATAACGTTATACAATCACTTTTAGCCTATTTATTAGTGCTTATGAAAAAATTAGATCTTTTATTCATTGAAGATTAATTGGCTAAAAGAACGGGCGTCCATGAAAAAGACATCATTGGCTTTTATGACCGGCTCTGCGTTCATTGGTTGTCAAAAATTCAAAATCTGAGTCCTTATTGGCTGACTTTTTAAGACCTTCTAACACTAAACAATTTCCAATTAAAAAGCGAATTTAGACCAGAGTGTTTTCTTGATTCAAAACATGTTTCCGTTCGTTAACACAAAAACATATATCTAAATACTATGTCTCTGAATTTTTACCAATATCCAATTGCAATTTTTTTGTGAAAAATTTCTTTTTTGTGTAAAAACGTTTAAATTCTCATTTGAATTGCGTCATTTTAATTGTGACGTAAATATCGTCAATTATGATGTATAACAGACAATTTGCATAGCGGAAGAAAGTATTTTCAAATTTTAGTGAAAACGTATTTTGCGTTTTCATGGCGTTATTTGGGCCACTTTTTAAAATTTTAAATCAAAGTAGATTTAAAAAAAATTAAAACTGCTCTCTGTTTTTTTAGCGATACTGGAAAATTTTGACAAAAAAATTTTGTTTGCGCTCTTATAACTTTTGAACGCTCGATCAAGCGATCAATATACAAACATCTCGCGTTAAGGTCCTTGTATTTTTAGCTACCTCCTGAAATAAAAATGTTTTAAAAAATTTTGGGGGGTTAGCCCCAAAAGCCCCACAATTTAGGGTGAATTTTTTTAAGCCAAATTTTTAACTTTTCATCATATGGGTATTTATGCCTGAAAATTTTTGTGCAGATTGCCCATACTTTCTTGAGCTCAAAACTATATAATTTGTTAGAGGTAACTTACCTGGGTTGGGTACCCCGAGAGGTTAAAGGGGGTCAATTTTACAATTTTTAATAAAAATCTTTGTATGGGGGGTAGATAGTGCATATTTTGGCATCATGCTCAAAAACTGTTTGAGCCACATGTTTGAGACCGCGGGGATTTATGCGGAATTTTAAGCTCTACAATTTGGTGATAGTTCCAAAATATTTTTGATGCCCTAAGGCACTGCAACGGCTGACCCCTAAAAATACAACTTTTGACACAGCTCCTCTACATAGGCGAGTAATATATCATTTTAAAGCACTCGGCGTTCTGATTTCAAAAAAATTAAAAAAAATTGCTCTAAATGGTGGGGTAACTAAAATACAGACCCCTTTGTACCCCCAAAATAAGTAAAGGGTGATTTTTTTGTTTTTTTTTTGTATTTATAAGTTGTGTTTATATTTTTTTGAAAGCTCTATGCGTGCTGATTTCAAAAATTTTAATTTTAGGCTAAAATTTTTTATGGTTACCCGGTTACATACCCCCAAATACCCCCAAATTTGAAAAAGGGTATTTTTTCCATTTTTTTATTTAATGTGACGTTTTTATACTCATATGAAAGCTCTCAAAGGATTGATTTCAAAAATATATAGTTTTTTTTTAAAATTTTCTTAAGTAGTTACCCAATTTTGCACCTATCAATGTACCCCCTAAAGTTCTTAAGAGGTGATTTTATTATAATACCGTCATGTTTGTAGTCATATCAAAGCTCTCGACATACTGATGTCAAAAAAATTATTTTTAATTCGATTCACTCAATGGTTACCATTTTTACAACCCACAATGTACCCCCAAAAAATTTTAGGGTTCATTTTTATATATTTATTGTAATACCGTCATGTTTGTACTCATATCAAAGCTCTTGACACGCTTATCTCAAAAATATAAATTTCAACTCAATTCACCTAAAAAATTTTGGACGTACTTTGTGGGTTGTAAAAATGGTAACCAATGAGTGAATCAAATTGAAGTTTATAATTTTAAGATCAGCGTGTCAAAAGCTTTAATATGAGTACAAACAAGACGGTATTACAATAAATATATAAAAATGACCCCCTAAAAATTTGTGAGGGTACATTGTGGGTTGTAAAAATGATAATCAATGAGTAAATATGGAAAAATTACCATTTTTCAAATTTGGGGGTATTTGAGGGTATGTAACCGGGTAACCATAAAAAATTTTAGCCTAAAATTGATATTTTTGAAATCAGAACGCATAGAGCTTTCAAACGAATTTAAACACGGCTTATGAATAATAAAAACAAAAAAAATCAGCCCTTCTAATTTTGGGGGTACAAGGACCTTAACGTGAGATATTTGCATATTTATCGCGGCGCGTTCAAAAGTTATAAGAGCGCAAACAAAAAAATTTTTGTCAAAATTTTTCCATCTTCTAAAGTTTTTTATTTTTGCAAAAATTTTTAATTAGAGATTTGCTGCTGCCAGCATATGGGCTTAGAATGCTTTCAAATTTGAAACTCGTCATTTTTGACAGCTAATTGTAAGGTTAATATTAGGGTTTTTGACTCAAAGCTAAAATAAAAAGTCGTTATTTTTTGATAAATTTTACGTTTTTAACGGTTTTAAAAAAAACATTTGAAAAAGTTTTTTGGCATTTGTGTTTGGACCCCCCTAGCCCCCGGGGGATCAACCTCCAAAAAAAAATTTTAGGTCAAAAGTAAGGGATAAAAAACACCGAACATTTAATATATAGCAATATAATCAAAATTGAACACACGTCAGACAGGAATCAAAACAAGAACTATTTTTTGCAGTGTATTAATTTGGCGAAAAATCGCAAAAACCGCGCGCATTCAACGCATCATAAAAAAATTTTAAAAAATTTAAATTTAATTCACTCGAATTTTCAGAAAAAACTCGAAATAGTATTTTCTAATAATATACCAAACGGAGTTTCTTATCTCATTCTAATGGGACCAGGTTTTTATCATCGTATCGTTCATAGTGATGACGTCATTGAAAAACAATTTTTTTAACTTTTTTTAAAAAGCCATATTTATGTCTTGCCAAAAATATATACGGCACATATATCGGAGCTATGCTCCGATATATGTGCCGTACATATTCTATCCCTCGTTCTGGACCTTTTACATGTTCGAGTTTTGTCGACAGTCCGCATCATTTTTGCATAGACTATAGTTATATTTTTATATAAAATAAGTTTAATTTTGTATATAAAAATTTTATTTGAGTTTGAGATAAAAATTGTTGGAATTGGAAGATATGAATGTAAAATCATTAAAACACGGCTTAACAGTTTAATCTTGACACAATAAAACATGATCAAAAACTGCTAACGGCTTTGCTAAAACAGAACGAGTTGTTTTAAGCAAAATTTTATTATGCCCGGAGATCCCAGTGCTTAAATGCATACATTATACGGCCTATATACATAGCATTGCAGCTATGACACTACAATTTGAAAACTACATTAGATCTCACTTTATTTGGAATTTTGTT
>JASAMX010023053.1:0-15408 GCA_030248175.1 Microlaimidae sp. YZB2_3 | reverse complement strand
AATTCGTGCACCGTTTTGACAGAAATTTAACCACCCGGAGGGTTAATACCTAGATTAGTTTCTAACTTTCTTATTTAGTTATTTAAAAGTACGAACACATAAATTTGTAACTCATAGAATATTAATTAAATACTTTTAATGCTCTTTTTTACAAAACCAAAAAAGGAATTAAACTGAGCACAAAATAATAAGACTTTAAAAAATTCTACTCTAGATTTGTTACGACTTATATGCAGACTTAAATAATTTAACATTATTTTTTTAAATTATAAAAAAACACGTAACAAAAATAGAAATATGCTTGAACACAACGTATGTCTTTGTAGAAAATATTCTCACAAGAGAAGACAGAGTTTATAAAAGGTGTTTAGAGGGTATATCACACGACCTGCGATAGCCCATTCGTTATAGCCAAGCCTTTTGTTTGGCTAGGTACCGGGTTCGAATTCGTTTTTAATGCAACGCTATTTTCGTTTTTTTTTCTTTTAATTTTATTAATTTTACATCTATTTTATCATTTTAATAATTTAATATTATTGTCTAAAGCTAAAGTCTTCCAGGTTGAAATTAGGAAGAAAATAACAATAAACGCGCGATCAAAGAAATTTTAAAAAAAGTTTTCAGCGGTTATGTAACCAATTATTATTAAGTTGTTATTCAGGTGTTTCTCTACACGTGATATTTTCTCAAAGAACCAGTGGTTACCATTTTCACCCCGCCATTTTCACCCTGCTAGAATTTATCCTTAGTTCCAATTTTTAAAATATTTGTTTATATGAAAAGTAAGTATTATAAATACAAATAAAAAAATCTATTTACAAACAACTAAACTTAGGCATTCCGTGCTATTCATAAAACTTTTTGTCCCTTTTCAAAGCGGAGTGGGTCCGTCTTTTACGCAGACTGGTCTGCGTAAATAGCGGTTCTAGTTCGTTTTGATCATCCGAAAAGCGGACTGAGTCCATTTTTTAGATTTACAGTAGTTTTTTGTTACAGATTTTTGAATTTTGAATTAAAAAAAGAATTCTAGCAAAAGACGAAACAAAATTTTGAAAAAAAGCCTTAAATTAAATGGAATAGTATGAAGCTACATAAGTCAAAAACTAAATGCCAGAAAAGACTGAAACAAGATCTTTAAAACCTGTAAATTAATAACAGATTTTGTGAAATTTTAAGAAAAACAAAACCTAATAAAAACAATACGTGTAAAAGCTTTAGTTTGCGTTTTTTAACCATTAATAAAACTTAATTCACATAAATTTCTCTCAAAGTGGATTAACTTTTACATGAGTTAACCAGCTGTAAATACCACAGTATTAGTTAAGTCACACGTCGTCAAAACAATACAAAAAAAGTATAACGCAAGCGTCACAGTAACCATGAAAAATTTCTGTCAAAATAAGTTATCGCATTGCGCATTAAATTTTGTAATTTAACATTATTTTCGTATAAAGCAAAACATACCGCCATATTAACGGCTTTTTAAAATCAAATTTCAAGTTCTAAGTCCGAAAAACATTCAAAAATTCAGATTTAATATAAGGCGACTTTTTCTTTAATGTTTCTATCTATTACATAAAACAAATTAGCTGTCAATGTATTTGTTAAAATTATAAGTCGCCTTATATTAAATCTGAATTTTTCAATGTTTTTCAGACTTAGAACTTGATATTTGATTTTAAAAAGCCGTTAATATGGCGGTATGTGTTGCTTTATACGAAAATAATGTTAAATTATAAAATTTAATGCGCAATGCGATAACTTATTTTGAAAGAAATTTTTCATGGTTACTGTGACGCTTGCGTTATACTTTTTTGTATCGTTTTGACGTGTGACTTAACTAATACTGTGGTATTTACAGCTGGTTAACTCATGTAAAAGTTAATCCACTTTGAGAGAAATTTATGTGAATTAAGTTTTATTAAAAAAACGCTAAACTAAAGCTTTTACACGTATTGTTTTTATTCGGTTTTGTTTTTCTAAAAATTCCACTAAATCTGTTATTAATTTACAGGTTTTAAAGAGACTTGTTTCAGTCTTTTCTGGCATTTAGTTTTTGACTTATGTAGCTTCATACTATTCCATTTAATATAAGGCTTTTTTTTCGAAATTTTGTTTCGTCTTTTGCTAGAATTTCCGCCTTTTAATGCATTAAATTCAATGTCATTTATTAAAGATATAAAACATTAAAAAATTTACTCATTTTAAAAGAAACGTCATGGTCTCCTCATGATATGAATACAATTATTTTCATATCCAAAACTTCAATGTAATTCTAAGCAGTATACTATACAAAAATTAAATCTGGGTAACTCCGTAAAATTGTATGGAGCCTGAAAGAACAATGTAAAATAGTATGTTTTTCTTCTGTTTAAATTTTTTAATTTGACCTAATTTAACCACTTTTTTGGAAATTAGCTTTATTTGGACTTTTGTTTTGTGCTTGATTTTTCTGGATTGATAGTTTATTTTTAAAAAACAAAACCACACCATTCTAAATGGTTTTTCCAAGTTCCATACAATTTTACGAGGTTACCCAGACCAGTCTTTTCTCGCATTAAATTTTTGGAGTGATTGTAGCTTCATAATATTCCATATAAAAAACACTTTTTTCTGTTTCCATTTTGATAAATTTCCGTCTATTGAAACATTGTATCCCGCAGCACTCACACGTCACCCAAGATTTATTTCATTTTATAGGCACCTTGCACTGAAACTTAAAATAAACATAAGATATAGAACACACAAACATTGCTGATGTATGGAAAATACCGTAATCATGCAAATGTTTTTTACAAAAAGACGAAAGGCGAAAGACGAAACCCTGGGGTGTTTAATAATGACATCACACCGATTATTTATGTTTATTTATGTTAAAAATTGTCTGTTTTAAAACGTGTAATTAAGATTTGCATGTAAAAATAAAAAAATATATGGCTACAGATGTTATAATAAGCGGGTTATTTCCCGTCAATGCCGCCACTAATCAATAATCAGGGAACATTTGCATGATTACGGTATTTTCCGTATAGATTCAATGTTTGTGTGTTCTATATCTTATGTTTATTTTAAGTTTCAGTGCAAGGTGCCTATTATTTTAAATATTTTTATTGTTACCATATGGCTGCTAATTATTGGTAAGGATATTTTTTCGCTCTTCCCGTTGAAAATTAGTAATTTTTATAAAAAGGTAAGGAATTATAATTGCAACCAAAAAAATAACCACAAGAGAATGTGTATTACTGAATGAAGTTACTTAATATGTAATTCAGTAAGGAAAGAAAGTGTCACACAAGTACCCCAGTACCTAATGCGTAACTTAGAAAAAAACTGGTCGTTTTTCACATGAACAGATGTTTAACTACAGGCAATATAGCATATACGAGAATAAAATTCAGGTGAGGCGGCAATTTAGCATATACGTGCAAAAAATCAGCTCCAAATATTTACCACAGGGAAAAATTTTTGGGGGACCCAAAAAAACAAAAAAAATTTAAGCAAATTAAGCTTATTAGTATGAAATTCAGGTATGTTTAGCAAAAGTTTTTAGGTTTTTAATATCGGAAAAATATGGGTAATATTTTAGTTATGTAAAATGTTTAGATTTTTAATTGGCTAAAAAACTATTAAATGTTTTGTTGATTTCGATGACGCCATCAACAACGGTTAACCGCGCAGTGACTTAACCCATTTAATATAAGGGAAAGAGCGCTCCGCTCTCTTCCCTGATTTAGTAATTTTATGGACAATAATGTTTAAAATTAATAATTTTAAACTATAGTCTGTACAAAAATGATTCGGACTGGCGACAAAACTCTAACTTTAAAATGTTATATATCCATAACGGAGGTTAGAATATATGCGAGTCATATATGGGAGCATAGCTCAGACTCTTGGCTATCTTTTGAAAAGGTTAGAAAAAAATGTTTTTCAATGACGTCATCACTACAGCCGATGCGGTAAAAAAAAACCTGGTTCCAAAAAAAACATAGTTTTTTTAATTGTACGAGATAAGAAAAGACGCTTGGTATGCTGTTAAAACATACTTTTCTGAGTTTTTTCTAAAAGTTTGAGCGAAATCGGCTCGCTCAAAATTTTTTTATAATGCGTTGAATGCGCGCGGTTTTCGCGATTTTTTGCGAATTGTTGCCACGCTAATACACTGTCGGACACATAATGTTTGCTTTGCTTCCTGCTAGAAGTGTGTACAATATTGATCATATTGTTATATACAGTGCCGGCCGAAAGTAGCCTAGGATTGGAACGCGTTCCGCGCTCCGGGAACGCTGTAGAGAACGCGCGTTCCGGGAACGCGTTCCAAGGATTTTCGATATCCTGGAACGCGTTCTGGCTTTCTCTCGGATCCCTGGAACGCACCCAGAACGCGCTCGGAACGCGCTCCCGAACGATGCAGGTGGGCGATAGTTGGAACATCAAAGCTGGAAATTGATGTCACAGCCAATCACAGGCTGAGATTTACACCCTTCCCAGGCGCGTTCCTGGAACGCGTTCCAGGAACGATGCAGGTGTTTAATAAGAGAGTAATAAAATTATGAAAAGATGCCAAAACACCTTTTATTACACCCATTCTCACGACCATAAAAGTTGATTGATTGATTGAAATATACTAATTTGGAACTGATCAGCAACATTTCATCACAATGCACATAATATTAGTTTCAAAATTATTTAGCAAAATAAACAGATCACAGAAATATCAAGAATATGGGAATGAAAACAATTCACCGCATTTAAACATAGAAAATTGCATATTTCTTTGCGTCAAAAATTTTCCAAAATCAAAAATACAATATTTTATAAATACATGAATATAAAACATACAAAACTATGTTAAAATAAAACAATTCATTTATCTAAATCCATGTTGTTTTTTTAATTTATTCGCTAATTTTCATTGTTATTTTTGAACGGCCAACTATAATTAAATGTAAGCGCAAACAAATCAAAATCAGAATGCCCTAATAAATAGCATTGTGACTATAAAACTTATTTCCAAAACTATTTTTTCTTTTATACAAGTTAATAAATATTAAAAAACTAAATATATTTATTAAGTTTGTTATATCTTAATTTTAGCTTAATTAATTGTAAAAAAATAACATATGCCATAAATAAACAATAAATTTTAACGTATACTGTATATAGTTCGAATTTAAACCTCCAAAATAGTATTCTGTAATTATTAAGAAGTTCTTTCAATCAAACATTATAAATAATATTGAGGGTTTAAAATTTACAAGACTGCAGCTTAAAAATTATATTATTTTTGTATTTTCGGTAATCAAAATATCATAACTAAAGGTAAACCCAACGTGGCTGCAACAGTTGTTTGTTGATTTAAAAAATTCCCCCATTAAGTAACCATTTATTTAAGTTTTGAAATTGATTAATTTTGATAAATAATTTCTTAAACGGTATTTAATTGTTTACTGAAAATCATCAAGATACCATTTTTATTTGTCTACAGTACAGAGTTTTTTATAATCGTAGCCATTTGTAGTTAAGAAGTTAAGCGATTTTTTTTTATCTTAAAAAATTTTAAGCTGTGTACATACTTGAACTATACAAAATAACAAACAATCTATTTACATAACAGTACATTTTAACACTAGTTTGTACGTTTTTTTACACTTTTTTGACACGCGAGTTTTACATATTTTGACACTATCTTACAGGTTTTATTTTGACACTATTTTGTCCGTTTTACATTTATGTCTTATAAAATATTGTAGTTGCAAAAAATTAATCTAAAAAAATTTCAAGCTACATGAATAACAAAATAACAATATTTTTTTACGTAACTTAAAATTGTGACACTATTTTGTAGGTTTTATATTTATGTTTTAATGAAGTACTGTATTATTTTAGTTATAGAGATTTGATGTTAAGATTTTAAATTTTATAACAAATATTCTCAATATTACTAAATCCCAACTAAGAACATGTATATTAAACGAGAATTCGAAAAGATGGGGTTACAGCAAGTTGATTGGTTCGCAGAGTTTTTCGACTTAACCTCTCAATTAAAAACTGCAGATATAAACTGAATAAAAATTTACGTAATGAAGCTAAACTGCGTTACAAACAAGAGTTGTATGATGGAATTAAAAATTTCTAGGAGTCCAAGATGGCCAGAAGTAACACATATATAAATTTTTAATGCAAGTTATTGCTATATGTATGAGGAAACTAATATAATAATTATAGGCAAATCAAACCAGCCTGACCTGGATATTTGCATTTTTATATTAATTATTAAACAATACAACGACTTAAAATTTTCAGCAAAAGCGGGTTAATATTAAAGACGATTCTTTATTTTGATAATTATTAATTATTTATCAAATTATTTAATTTGAAACAAAAATAAAAATTTTTCAATGGCTAAAGTTGAATATTTTTTATATTTTGGGAAAAGGCGGAAATTAAAAAAATATGTGTTCCAATTTTTTTTAACGTGGTAACCGCACAACTTTATTGGTTCGCTTAAAACTGCAGTGCGGAGTCAAACTTTCTGTCTTCGATTTTAATAATTTTTTGTGAAACCTTAACCCCTGTTTCCAATAGCCCACAAAAATTTTTTCAACAAAATATCTCCAGTGGTTCAGGAGTTATGACCCCTCAAAAATGGCGTTTTTTGACAATTTTGTACGTGAAAAATTGCTCAATGGGTATAACAATTTACGTTACAAATTATGCAGTCAAAGAAAGCGGGTACTTTCTGTTTTAATTTTATACTTTGATCGTTAAGATTGGTGCAGTATTTGTTGAATCAATGCGTTTGCCGTACAAAAATCCCGCAATTTTTTTGTTAAAAACACCAAACGACGGCAGTGATTTTATGAAGTTTGCACAACCTTTCTTTCCTTCATTTCGTGTTTTTAGCGAAAAAATCAATGGTTTTTTGTATGAGAAACGCAATATTTCGACATTACTGCACCAATCTTATCGATCAAGGTTTCAAATGAAAGCAGAAAGTTAGCCGCTTTTTTTGAGTGCATAGTTTGTAACGTAAATTGTTATACCGATTGTGCAATTTTTCACGTACAGAATTGTCAAAAAAACGTCATTTTTGTGGGGTCATAACTCCTGAACCACTGCAAATATTTTTTTGCAAAAACTTTTGGGGCTATTGGGGACAGAAAGAAGCTTTTTACAAAAAATTATCAAAATCGAAGACAAAAAGTTTGACTTCACACAGCTCTTTTAAGTCCTGATGCAAACTTAGGTTAATTCAACCATAAATGTATTTTTTCTGATACCCATAATTTTAAGCCATTTTTTTTGATTAAAAATCATTAACAGTTTTTTGTTGTGTTTCCTTTTGGCTCTGAGCTTTTGTTTTTAATTTTTAGGCCCCATACTTAAACCGCGAGATAACAATACTATGCTTGGAATTGTTGCAACAAGAATTTAATCTATTTTTCACCTATTTAATAATTGAATTTTTCAAGTATTTCTTGACAACAATAAAATTTATCGTGCCAAGATTTGGGAAATCGGTAGAATTTAGCATAATTTCAGAATTTAAAATAAAAAAACTAGCCTTGAAAAATGCTCTAAGAATAGAACAGAAACAGAAAAGATGTAGACTAGTCTGAGATGGACATTATGTGGACTATAGGAAATTTGCATTTGGTTTGGCCAGCTGCTCACTAAATAAAAATTTCTACGATATGATAATGATTTGTTTATACATTGATCTAATCACACAGCACTGTTGCATTTTTTTTTAGTTTGATGAAATGTCAATTGAAAAAATCATACTCACAGCAATCTTTGAAAAGCGCGAAATCGCCACTTTTTCAATTAGAAGGTTATATTTGTATGTTAAGAAACAACTATAAATTTGAAAAAGTGGCGATTTCGCGCTTGTCAAAGATTGCTGTGAGTATGATTTTTTCAATTGACATTTCATCAAACTAAAAAAAAATGCAACAGTGCTGTGTGATTAGATCAATGTATAAACAAATCATTATCATATCGTAGAAATTTTTATTTAGTGAGCAGCTGGCCAAACCAAATGCAAATTTCCTATAGTCCACATAATGTCCATCTCAGACTAGTCTACATCTTTTCTGTCTAAACATACGCCCGGGGAAAAATCGCCCCTTTTTTCTGCTCTATTCTTAGAGCATTTTTCAAGGCTAGTCTACCACTTTTTTTGAATTAAATTAAAAAATAGCCTAATAAACTATAGTTTTAGCTGCGCAATGACATATGTTTATAATCATTCCGTTGCCGAGATAAAATAAAAAAAATAATAAGAAGAAGATGAATTTAAATTACAAAATTAACCCACGTTGTTTAATTATAGTTAGTGCGGTGCAGATGCGCTCCAGACAAAGTTTACCTACGTTCTCTAAATATAGTTGGCGCGATGCCGTGCGCCAATTATTGCAATTATAATTTTTAAAGTAAAAATAATAATAATAATAATAAGATGATGAACATGAATAACAAAATTTACTCACGTTGTCTAAGTATAGTTGGCGCGGTGCCGTGGGTTAAATTGCAGTTGGCACCCCGCACCACCGATGATTAGCGGCGCGTGGCGCTCCCGCGCCACCGACGCTTATTATTATTTTTTAATAAATAAAACTTTGAATTAATTTTGTCATCAGTAATGCAAGAATTAAAAAAAAGTACTCTGTTGTTTTTGCCGTTTTCCGCGCGGTTGAAGCAGATGGCGCTGGGAACTGGCGCCGTTTCTGCCACCAATTAAAACCGGTCTGCTATTTTTGTGCGGTTTTTATGAGGGGATGTTGGTTGTCTGCTTTGTACAATCCTTATTGTTGCCAAAAGGCTGTTATTGTGCGGTTGGGAGTTTTTATTTGTCTAATTTTCAATTTTTTATTTTGATCAATAAATCGATAACAAGGACCTAAATGAAAAAAGTGCTTCCTAAGAAAGTTGCGTAATTCCTTCTTCTTTCTAATGAGCCCATGTTTATTTTTGATCAATCAGTAACGAATGAGGAATATCGTTTTTAAGAATGGAGCGTTGGAATAATAATAATAATAAGAAGAAGAAGAAGAAGAAGAAGAAGAAGAAGAAGGTTCTGAATTTCAAAATTTACCCACGTTCTCTAATTATGGTTGGCGCGGCGCCACGGGGCTAAATCGCCCCGTGGCGCTCCCGCGCCACCCATGATAACATATTTGCTGCAATTTATAACGCTTATATTTCCAGCTGAACTGTTTTTTGAATGTTTTTTTAATTAATACTTTTTTAAAATTGTATAAGTGTATTTATTTTTTGAACCACCAATAATATAATAAAATAAAAACATATGGGCCGGATAGTCTCAAATTCTTGACATTTGGTTTACAAATTCTCTTTACTACTATAGCTCACTTGAAAATGATATAACATTTTTTTAAAATTAAGTGTAAAATCAAAATATTTTTAACCAAAGTTAAAATTACTAACTTGTTTCTAACAAAACGGTATGATAAGACTAAATCGAATAGTGTCTTTTTGATTATTTAACTTATACATGTATCTAGTCCTAAGACAGGATTTTCATCAGATTAAGGGCTAATGCCCGCCAAAGAATTTCCGTCCTAAACGCCTGAACTAGTGATGTTAATTGGAGCTCCGAGGTTCAGAACGGAGCTCCTCGTTTAGCAGCTCCAAAACAATCATCGGAGCTCCAAAGCTTCGCTCTATTTTTATCTTAATTTTATAAGTAATAAGTAATAGCATAAATGCTTTCGTCAAAATTAATTTTTAAACTAATTTTTTTCAAAACTTATTTAAAACAATAAAATAGTTCTGCAAATACAGATGGAATAGATTAAAATGTATTTTAAACTAAAATAAGTTATAAATCGCTCATTAAAAGGCAGAGCTCCGGAGCTTCAGAGCTCCAAACTCTAGAACTTTGAAGCTCCGGAGCTTTGGAGTTCTTAGCTCCGAAACTTCTTCCGCTTTAAATGTCGGATCTCCAGAGCATAATATTGGAGGGTAGGAACATCTCTAGCCTAAACGTTAATTGGTTGTGATATTTTTATTACTGAAAATACAAAAACAATATAATTTTTAAACTGCAGTGTTTTTTTTAAATTCTATAAATGGTATATGTTAAAATTTAAAATTGTTGATTTATGGTATATGTTGTTTATTACAATTATTTAAGCTGAAATTAAATTGAACTTATTCAAATATATTTTGTTTTTTAATATTTATTACATAACTTGTATAAAAGAAAAAATAGTTTTGGAAATAAGTTTTATAGTCACAATGCTATTTATTAGGGCATTCTGATTTTGATTTGTTTGCGCTTAAATTTAATTACAGCTGGCCATTCAAAAATAACAATGAAAATTAGCGAATAAATAAAAAAAAACAACATGGATTTAGATAACTGAATTGTTTTATTTTAACATTGTTTTGTATGTTTTATATTCATGTCTTTATAAAATATTGTATTTTTGATTTTGGCAAATTTTGACACAAAGAAATATGCAATTTTCTATGTTTAAATGCGGCGAACTGTTTTCATTCCTATATTCTAGATATTTCTGTAATCTGTTTATTTTGCTAAATAATTCTGAAACTAATATTTTAGTGCATTGTAATGAAATGTTGCTGATCAGTTCCAAATTAGTATATTTCAATTAAAATCAAGACTGACTTTTATGGTCGTGAGAATGGGTGTAACAAAAGGTGTTTTTGCATCTGTTCATAGTTTTATTACTCTCTTATTAAACACCTGCATCGTTCCTGGAACGTGTTCCAGGAACGCGCCTGGGAAGAGTGTAAATCTCAGCCTGTGGTTGGCTGTGACATCAATTCCCAGCTTTGATGTTCCGACTATCGCCCACCTGCATCGTTCCAGGAGCGCGTTCCGAGCGCGTTCTGGGTGCGTTCCAGGGATCTGAGAGAAAGCCAGAACGCGTTCCAGGATATCGAAAATCCTTGGAACGCGTTCCCGGAACGCGCGTTCTCTACAGCGTTCCCGGAGCGCGGAACGCGTTCCAATCCTAGGCTACTTTCGGCCGGCACTGTATTAAATGTCCACCAATTTTTATTCATTACTTTTGACCTAAAAATTTTTTTGGGGGGGTTGACCCCTCGGGGGCTAGGGGGGCCAAACACGAATGCCGCAAATTTTTTCAAAATTTTTTTTCAAAACCATCAAAAATGTAAAATTTATCACATATGACGAATTTTGATATATCGTTTGTGTAAAAAAACCTAATATTGAGCTTACAATAAGCTGTCAAAAATGACAAATTTAAAATTTGGAAGGATTCCAAGCCCGTATGCTGGCAGCAGCAAACCATTAAATTAAAAAGTTTTACAAGAATAATAAACTTTAAAAAAATAGTTTTGAATTTTTTGAAATTATTTTGGTTTGAAATATTGAAAAATGGTCGAAATAACCCCATAAAAAAGCAATATAAATT
This sequence comes from Microlaimidae sp. YZB2_3, assembly GCA_030248175.1. Lineage (NCBI taxonomy): Eukaryota > Metazoa > Nematoda > Chromadorea > Desmodorida > Microlaimidae > Microlaimidae sp. YZB2_3. The sequence continues at coordinate 3,973 of JASAMX010023053.1, read as the reverse complement.
TTCGTTAAAATTTGAAAATACTTCCATAGGGCATGCAAATTTTTGATATTACGTCATAATTGATGGTTTTTATTGGCTTTTCCGCAATTGAAATGACGTAATTCAGACCAGATCGCGGATTCAAACGTTTTTACACGAAAAATAGCATTACTTTAAAAAGTTACATTGGAAAATTGGCAAAAGTTGAGAAACATATTATTAGAAATTTGTTTTTGTGTTGACAAACGGGGAAACATGTTTGCAAGTAAGAAAACACTCAAAAAAAGAGCATTTTTTAGCTGCGATATTTGGCAATTTTGTAGTAGGATTTTAACTTTGAAAATATGTTTTTCTAATAAAATAACCTGGAAATTCCAAAAAAATAAACTTTTAAGACTTATTCTTTTGGAAAAGTTTTTAATTTAATCGTTTGCTGCTGCCAGCATACGGGCTTGGAATCCTTCCAAATTTCAAATTCGTCATTTTTGACAGCTTATTGTAAGCTTAATATTAGGTTTTTTTACACAAACAATATATTAAAATCCGTCATATGTGATAAATTTTACATTTTTAATGGTTTTGAAAAAAAATTTTGAAAAAAATTTTCTGAATTTTTGTTTGGCCCCGCCTAGCCCCTGAGGGGTCAACCCTTCCAAAAAAAAATTTTTTAGGTCAAAAGTAAGGAATAAAAATTGGCGGACATTTAATATATAACAATATGATCAATATCGTACACACTTTGAGCTGGAAGCAAAACAAACATTATGTTTCCGACAGTGTATTAGCGTGGCAAAAATTCGCGAAAACCGCGCGCATTCAACGCATTATAAAAAAAATTGAGCGAGTCGATTTCGCTCAAACTTTTAGAAAAAACTTAGAAAACTATGTTTTAACAGTATACCAAGCGGCGTTTCTTATCTCATACTAATAAAAAACTTTTGCTTTTTGTGGGACCAGGTTTTTTTCACCGCATGGACTGTAGTGATGACGTCATCGAAAAACATTTTTTCCTAACCTTTTCAAAAGATAGCCAAGAGTCTAAGCTACGCTCCCATATATGTTCCGCACATATTCTAACCTCCGTTATGGATATATAACATTTTAAAGTTCAAGTTTTGTCGCCAGTCCGCATCATTGTTGTATAGACTATAATTCTGATAAGAAATGACATTAACAAAAAATTTCCCAGCTAAAAAAGGTTTTTAAATTTAGTAGAATAGTAAGATACATTTTGTTAATTTTTAATATGATCAAATTGATTTTCGGTGCATGATAGGAAATTTGAACGCCAGCACTTCATCGCCGAGCATCACACCGTCGTAGTACGCGTTGCTTAAAAAGCGTTAAAACTCCCCACCAAGGTAGTATAAACTCCCCCGAGAATAAAAAAACTCAACAAAAAACAAAAAAATGTTTTCAGTAACATATTTAAACAAATCAATGTTGTTTTGGCAATAAACGATGAGTCAAAAAATCAAATTTTTCCTAAGTTCAAGCATAACCTAAAATCAAAGAAAAAATTTGTAGTAAATAGTTAATTCTTTAATGATATAAACTTGCTGTTTCTTCACGAGATACGTTACATATGGTATACATTCAGTTACGTAAAAGTTTTGTAAAATTAACCCGCCTCAAGTAGGGAAATATGCTCGTAGAAAATCTTTTTTGCGTCCACAGCATTTTCTATTCAAATTATGTTTAATTCAAATTTTATTTATATATTTGTGATGACACTAATTTAAAGTTTGGGAAATATTTTTTTTGCTCGTTTGCCTATTTTTCTTATTTTTTCCCAGATATGGAAATATTCGGTGTAAAATATGAAGTGATATTAAAATTAGCCTTTTTTTAAAGTTATGCTCAAAAATCCCCCAGCTATTGTATTTTTTTGTTGAGAATAATTGTTAATAATTGTTATTTTACCTAGTCAGAAATTAAAAAGACTGTAAATAATTTCTTCGAAATTAATAAGAAGTTCAAATTATGTATAAAATTTGTCTCTATAAAAATTGTAACTAGCCTTGAAAAATGCTCTAAGAATAGAGCAGGAAAAAGGACAATTTTTCCCGGGCGTATATTTAAACAGAAATATGTGGACTAGTCAAGAATGAACATATCAATAAAAATTTGCATTTTAGTTTGGGCAGCTGCTGACTGAATAAAAATTTTCTACCCATATGATAATGATTTGTTTATACATTTGATCTAATCACACAGCACTGTTCCTTTTTTTTAGTTTGATGAAATGTCAATTGAAAAAATTCTGTAGCAATCTTTGACAAGCGTGAAATCGCCACTTTTTTAATTTAAAGGCTATATTTGTATGTAAAAAAACAACTATAAATTTGAAAAAGTGGCGATTTCGCGCTTGTCAAAGATCGCTGTGAGTATAATTTTTCAATCCACATTTCTATCAAACTCAAAAAAGAATACAATAGTGCCGTGTGATTAGATCAATGTATAAACAAATAATTATACATATGGTAGAAATTTTTATTTAGTGAGCAGCTGCCCAAACCAAGTGCAAATTTTCTATAGTCCACATAATGTCCATCTCTAGATTAGTCCACATCTTTTCTGTCTAATTACAGTTATTACACCGAGGGGAAAAAACGCCCTTTTATCCTGCTCTATTTTTAGCATTTTTCAAGGCTAGTCTACCAATTTTTTTCAATTAAATTTAAAAATAGCCTAATAAACTATGAGTTTTAGCTGCGCAATTACATATGTTTCTAATCATTCCATTGCCGACATATACTTTTTTGAAATAAAAAATAATATTAGAAGAAGATTATGATAAATTTAATTTCAAAAATTACACACGTTGTTTAATTATAGTTAATGCGGTGACATCGGCTCTACAGACAAAAGTTTTTTCGTTCTCTAGATATAGTTGGCGCGATGTCGTGCGCCAATGATTGCAATTATAATTCTAAAGTGAAATAATAATAATAATAAAATTATGAACATGAATTACAAAATTTACTCACGTTCTCAAAGTATAGTTGGCACGGTGCGGTGGGTTAATTTCCAATGTGGGTACCCCCGCACCACCGATGATTACCTTACCAGCTCGTGGCGCGTGTTTTTTCATATAAATAAAACTTTGAATTAATTTTGTCATCAGTAGTGAAAAAATTAAAAAAAAAATACTGTTGTTTTTGCCGATTTCCGCGCGGTTGAAGCAGTTCGCGCTGGGAACTGGTTTCTGTTTTTGCCACCAATTAAAACTGGTCTGCTTTTTTGTGCGGTTTTCTCATGAGGGATGTTGGTTGTCTGCTCTGTACAATCCTTATTGTTGCCAAAAGGCTGTTATTGTGCGGCTGGGAGTTTTTATTTGTCTATTTTTCAAATTTTTTATTTTGATCAATAAATCGATAACATAAATCAAAAAAGTGCTTCCTAAGAAAGTTGCGTAATTCCTTCTTCTTTCTTATGAGCCCATAATGAGGAATATCGCTTTTAAGGATGGAGCGTTGGAATAATAATAATAATAATAATAATAATAATAATAATAATAATAATAATAAGAAGAAGAAGAAGGTTCTGAATTTCAAAATTTACCCACCCACGCCACGGGGCTAAATCGCCCCGTGGCGCTCCCGCCCCACCCATAAAAATAAAGTAGGTGGAGTCTTTTTAATGATAAGGGGTGGTTTTCGGAAGGTTTTATGTGACTTAAAGTTAATCTTAGTATCAGCGATTGTCGACACACAGTAAACATACTAGCAGTATCATTAGATAATTTAGTTTAGCATTTTACTTAATAATTTAGGTTTAAATCTACTAAAATTGTCACTAACTCAATATTAAATTGTTATTATGCAAATTTTTAATCCACCTCCGGAGGTGGATTTAAAAATTTGTGGATTTTCCCGCTAAGTTCGCGTTAGTGGATTTAATCTGAGATTATGTAACTCATTACCTAGATTATCAATCAATACTGTTAGTATGTTGACAATCGCTAATCTCATAACGATTAAACACCACCAGG
>JASAMX010023047.1:0-15704 GCA_030248175.1 Microlaimidae sp. YZB2_3 | reverse complement strand
AAACTTTAACAAATAGCTGCGCGAAGAAAGTTTAGGTTGTGTTTAGGCTTTGCTTAGGCTTAGGAAGGCGTACGCTTAAACTCCGCTGCGGAGTCAGCTGCGGAGTTTTCTCCTAATAGCCCTAAAAACTGAAAAAAATTGCGATGATGGCGTCATCATAGGTCAAAAATGGCGTCATAATTTTAGGGTACTTTTTTCATTTTTTGGCGTGGGGGCAATAAAACGGGGGGGGGGGGCAAATCCTCCAATAAAACGGGGGGGCATTTCCACACTGTGCACAGGTCTGATATAAAGTATTGGCAAATCCTGTATAAAAAACGGCACAGACTTAATGTCGTTAGAATAGCAAAGAGATTTATATGCATTAGTATTGCATTATCAAATAATTATTGAGTTTTGCAACAGTTTTGCAACATGACAATGACCGATTTCCATTGTTATACACGATTAAAAACATACCATTTAAAATTATTGTCGTTTTACTGGTTAATGGACGATTCTGAAAGTATCTTTTTTACACGGAGAAACAACAATGCGCATTTTTTGATGCATTCTTACATTTTATTCTCTATTTGCTTGGTTTTTCAATTTATTACAGTCGGCACTCGGTGCAAAAAAGATATACTAAGAAATTGTGAATATTTTTTTGTATTGCCAAAGGAAGGCTCGCATTTTAAGCAATTTAAAATCTTAAATTCACACTTATATAATTTCTTCTGTAATCACCTTTTCGTTGTTAAATAATCACTTAACTGGTGTTCTTTTGGCCTTACTGCGCATCTTTTTTTTAAACAGACTACAGTTTCATAAAACCTACCAAAGCACTTAAACTTTCATAATTTTCATGCCAATAAATGGGCGCCAAATAACCAAAATTTGTACCGTTAAAGGGGTGCATATTTTTATCCCAAAATAATTTAGGCGCACAACGGAACACTGCTGCCATTCGGTAATTTTTCGACGAAGGTGGCTAAGGACAGAAGGCTGGTGTCCGACGTGAACCTTCGGAATACTTCTCCGGATGACGAGGGGGTGTGGCAATGCCGCTTCGATCACCCACGTCTCGGCACCGACCACCGTGAGATAGTGCTCACTGTACAGAGAACCAATATCGCCCAAAGTAAGGGACTGGGTAAGCGTCGCTTAAAGTCGCGATGGAGCATGAAAGCAATTTGTATAAAATAAACGTGACGTGACTGCGTGTGACAAGTTTTTGCTCTAAGCACAGTCACTGCAATTAAAGTAAATCAAACATAATGTGTATTTTATAGTAAAGTGGACTGAACTTTTTTTAAAGTAAGCATATTTCGTTGATGAAACGGTCAATTTATACGAAATCATGCTCAGTAATAAATTTTTGCAGTCAAAATCATTTTGAAAGTTAAGAAAATTTTTACCGTCAACATCATTTCATCAACATTGAAACCATTGGACTAGCTACAAGTTTTTTCTTTATAATATTAATGGTTTTACCGGTTAAACCGTATTTCAAAATTAAAATAAACTTATTTTCAATAGTAGAAGTATTTTATTGAAAAATACACATTGAAATTACTGTCAAACTTTACAAATTTACCGTTTTTTAAATTACTTAAATTTCCCCATTATGTATTTCTGAAGTAAATCGGTTCATTAATTTACTAATAATAACAAAAAATATAAAGAGCGTAATCTGCAGAAGTTTTTTTTTTGTAATTTTATATTAATGACTTTTATTTAAAATTTAGGTATATTTTGCAATATGAGTCGTTCTGTGAACGATAAAGGGACCATTATTTGGCCGCGCACAGCGTACAAAACAGAGGCATCCATGAAATGTCCCTTCGGTGCCCTGCCGACTTTAGATGGACAAGATAAAAATAGCCTGGCCACCCGGAAGTGCGGGATAGCTGGTTGGCAGGTGGTCAACACCACTAATTGCAATTACGAGTCAGATTTAAGTAAGTTAATTAAAAACTTTCTGCAAATATATTATAAGAAAATAACTGAGGAAAAAATGGCAAAAAGTTTTTATTAGCTTAGCTTATTTTTCTAAGTACATAAAAACAAAATATTTCTAAACTTTCTAATACCTTAAAGCAGCTTTTTTTTATATTATGCGCAGAACTTGGTGTTTTGTTTTTTTCTTGATAAAATTATCCAATTATAGTTCGTTCTTTGTTGGAAGACTCCATAACCAGTCAGCTGGCAATGACTCGTCTCGAAAAGTGGGAGAAAATTGAGTTAATGACAGAAAATATCACTAACTTCACACCTTTAGAAGTAAACTTTCTACTTAAAAGAATGGAAGAATTACCCTCCGGAGGTTTTAATGTCGAAGTCCGGCTGTTTTCCGACTTGTTGGGTAATATTTACTCATTTAAGCTTTTATGTTTTTTGGGTATAGGATTATTAGTATATGAAATTACAATAATTTTTTAACGTAACTACTGCTGTATCCACGAAAAAATAATCAACTCTATAAAAATGTTAATACCTACTTAGTAAAGCGTAATTTAAAATTTTTCCTTTTTTTCAAATTTTAAGTTTAAATATTGGAAGCAACTATTGTTTTCCAATATTTTTGTATTTCAGGTTTATGGTTTTACGGGTTACTTTGTATATTTAACATCTATATTTATAATATTAATCTGCATAAATATATTTTGTTGTACAATTTAACGATAAAAAATTTATTTCAGAAATAAGTGATAACATACAGTTTCACTCCTAAAAATATTTATCTAGATGCTTAGTGCCAAAAAAAGTTATATATTTTAAGTTGACCTTGCATTTTTAATCATAGAATTTTTTAGGGGGACGGGTGTCCATCGAAGACTTCTCGCGAGCTGAGAAAGATTTCCAAATAGGTGAACGGCTAAAACGGCTTGTTGAAAAGTACGAACCTTCGCTACTTGGAAGTCATAATTCGGCGCACACCGAGTCTCATTTCGCAGCGTGCGTGGTCACTTCACGAATGGAGCGAGGGAAACAGTACTACGTCAGTCATACGGCAAGCGAATTATACTGTCTGCCGCAGGATGCACAGGGGTCTCGACGCGCTTTGCGCATACCTATCCTTCTTTCTCGCGGCTTGGTGACCGACTCTGCTCTAGAGGAATTAAGCGCCGAATTGGACACGCTGGTGTCCGTCCAAGTACTGTGGTTGGCCGACTCGAGAATGCTGGATGCTCAGAGAACCGGGAAAGAGATTGGCGATATGGTTTCCGAAAGCAGCGTTTACGCGTGGAGTATGTCCTTAGAAAATCTGGAAGGCTTGAAGAAAGTGATCGAAAATATGAGACCGGGTTCGACAGGCGAAAAGTTTGATTCTCCAGATGGAAAATTACCTGCAGCTGTGAGGAAAAATTGGCGGTTAAAACGAGAAGTTGTTGAAGAAAACGAGGAAAATGTTACCAGCACTTTTCAGCCGCCAGCAGCAGTAGTGACGCCGGTCGAGTTTCACTTTATCGTCAAAAACCGAACGAATCTAGTAGAACTGGCGTTCTGGCACGAAACAAACCTTTTATGGGTTCCGATTAAACCCGAAAATAACTCTGAAGCCAAAATTTGCCGAGCAGTCTGGCATTTCAGCGTCAGAAATGCGGTGAAATTCACCTGCGAGTTTTCGGGATTTATGCAGTTTGCGACAGAAAAAGGATTGGGATACGATAAATTTGCATACTTCTCCGCTGTGCAGTCCCGAAAAGAATTGTGGACGCTGCGTGGCCCGAAAATACCCGTGGTGCTTTTGCCGTGGATGTACGCGGCCGCCGGTCTACTCTGCATATGCTTTCTGGCTGCCATCCTTATTTTCGCTCTCTGTTCGAAGTAATAAATAGTTTTTTTATAAACAAAAAATTGTTAGAAATTGTAACGTGTAAGTGGAACGAACACTCATTGTTAACCATCACAGCAAGTAGTAAATTGCTCAATGCAATATGCAATGCAAACCAAACTAGACACAATTTGTTTAATTTTTTTACAAATTTTTTATTCGAATTCAAATGATTACAATTTGTAATATTATGAAATGAAAGTTCAAGAAACATTTTTCGCACGGTAACGGGACTTTAGAGCCGGACGAGTGAGGGGACTTTAGAGCCGAGGGTCTTTAGAGCCGTAGTGTGGGACTTTAGAGCCGTATTGGAGGGACTTTGGAGCCGTAAAGTAACTTTTGTGTTCAGAAAATTCATAAAAAATTAAAATTAAGGGACTTTAGAGCCGAACTCCTCAAATTTATTTTTTTTTGTTATGTGCGTTACATATTTTACGAATTTAGCACATTTTTATGGAAATTAGTGAGATTTTGACTTGTAAAACTGTTTAACACCTTTCAATAGTATTTTTAAAAACCTTTTGGTGTCAGCAAAGAATATTTTCGGCAAAATATTTTCCATAATATTTTTTTTCTTTAGGCACTAAATTTATCAGCATTTCAATAGCTTTTAAGCTTTTTTTAGACTTTTATCATGAGTTTTAGGTTTCGCTTAGGCTTAGGAAAGAAAAAGTTTTTTTTGTCTTGATTTTTGTTGTGCAAAAATTTTTTAACATAAAACATCTTTTATATTTTTTATAATAAATATTTTAAAAAACGTGAACCTTAACCCTTAGCCATACCTTAAATTCATATAAAAAATCTTTATTTAAACAAATCAAAAATCGAAGCCATGTTCTCGCACTAAAATAATAATATGAAGTTTATCAATTTCTCGAGCATAATTAATTTAAATTTCCATTTTAAATTTATTAATTTAATGGTTTTTAAGCTTAATTTAATGTTTTTGATAGTGTAATTCAGTTTAAAATCATTAATTTTTAAAAATTTACATAAAGAAACAGCCAAAATGATTCAAAAAGCATTTAAATTTGTTTAATTTGTTCTTTTTTGCTGATTCCGCCTGACATGCACATCAATATATAATTTGCAGAAATTTGAGGCGGAGTCGGAGTCAGAGTCGGTGGAATTTAGTGTTTGCCAGAAATTTTTATGTGTTATGTAAATGTTTTAATATTAATTATATATTGTATATTGTTTTACTATTGTTTGCAAACGCATTTTTCATTTCGGCTCTAAAGTCTCTGCCGCGGCTCTAAAGTCCCCAGGTCCGGCTCTAAAGTCCCGGCTCTAAAGTCCCTCGGCTCTAAAGTCCCCAAACCTTTTCGCACTATGGTATTGTTTCGCACGCTTTGTTATCTGAACTCTTAAACCTGTTTGTGCTAACTATTTCATGCAAATTAGCATGTTTCATTGACTGAACACTTCACACACAAACTATCCATGTTAGCTCAGTAACTAAAATATTTTTCCCAGTTAGTATTATATTTATTATTTTTAATAAACAATTCTAGAACCATCAAAATGTCGCTCAAACTGAAGCACTGTATGGCAAACAGTTGGGCGTCAATAACTCTTTTGTGCCTGTGCTTTACATTAGGAATCGATCGAGTCAATCTATTTCACCTGTGTTATACAGTCAGTGTGATCCTGCACTATATTCTTCTAGTCGCTGCTCTTTGGATAGTGCTTACTATACGGTATGTTATTACAATAGAGCTTAAAATTTAGCAAATTTTATTGTTGAAATAAGGGACATTATGGTGAATAAATCCTTTTTTATTAGGATAACATCTTAAATTTGAAAGGCACAAATACAATTTTGTATTGCTCAGTGATTCAATTGCTTTTGCGTTGCGATTGCAGCCAATTAAATTTTTTTAAAGTCCTCGTCTTTTCACAAAATACAAAAACCACTTAATTTTAGCATTTTGAAAATTAACGACTCTGTTTTAAAAGATTCATTCTTGTAATAATTGTTAAAATTCTAAATTGCTAGATATTGGATTGCATGCTGCAAATCATCGACGTTAATCGACAAACTAAATTCTTGATTATAAAAATAACATCGAATAAATGGAACACATGAAGATTTTAAAGATAACATCTCAAGTTAACCATTAGTTTTAACCCAAATATATGTCTAATAACATTTTTATATCCAATATCACAATCTTTTCCAAAGGGTGGTACGATTAAATACTAAATAGTTTTTTATGTTAAACTTGTTTTTGTTTTTAATTAAGCTAAATATTGTTTTAATTATGAAGTTTGCAAAATATTGCAAAGACGTAAGCCCAGCGTAATTTGCTTATAATTAAATTTTTGTCTATTTTTGTTGTTTTATTAATCTTAGTGTAATTTTAAATAATTTTTTACCAATTATACAATTATTGAATAGAAAATAAATTATAAACTTTTTAGTACAATACAAAGAAAACTTTGGAAAGAAGTAAACCCCAAACCTGTGAGTGACGAAGATGATTCCCCTACTGGAGATTTGCCGAAACATGGGCCGCTTGTCGGTCTATATTTTTTAGCTTGGGGTGTTCCAATCATGCCTACAGCATTTGCATTAGCCCTGATCAATGGCATTAACGACTATACCAAAAGCCAGTCTTAGTATGTAACTTTCGTTATGAGTATTTTTACATTTTAATTATTCTTAATGTTAAATCAAAATATCTTTTCAAATTCAGTCTTATTTAGTTTGTGGGGTTTTTTGCTTAAATTTTTATTTGCTGTTTACTTACAAGTTCTGAATTGTTAAGGACACTAAAAACAATCAATATCCTAATAAACTGAATTTTTCTGAAGGACGAATTTTGATTAAACATTGTAGATAATGTAGCTACGGTAGCCAAAAGCTTAAGTGTAAAATTCGGTTTAATTTTAGGGTTTTCTTGTGTAAACATAGTTTAATAGTTTATTTTTATTAGAATCAAAAAAAAAAAGAAAATGATTGTAAAAGTTACTCATATGCAAAAAATAACAATGTCTTCCTTCATTTTTTAGGAAAGATTGTCCTATTCATTTAACTATTTGTTAGTTAAGATTTTGGCTATGCAATGTCTTTGTACAAAATAATTATTATCATCTTTTATTGCTTATTACCTATTACATATTGATGTCTTAATTTTATTAAGATTCTTAAATGTTTTAATGTTTTCGTTTCGTTTTTATTTCATTATTGGATTGGTTTAGCTGTTTCTTGGCGCCTGGGGCCACTTTGCTCGGTGCTGTTTTCGTTCCGCTGGGTATTATCACGCTGATCGGACTAGTCATTCTCCTTTCCGGCTGCTGTTTGGTCAGCGCGCGGCGGAAAAATCGCGCGGCTGCGCTAGCGGAAGCGCTAAAAGAACAGGAAAATTCCGCCACCCTTTCTCCCGACGGTCCACCGCTGTCCCCCGGGGAAGATCCGACCCCCGAAGTGTCCCGATCCCTGCTCAATTCCCGCTATAAAACCAACGGGACCAATCGGCGGGCCGAAATGAGCGGGAGCGAGAATTCACTTCAGTCTTCCCTGTGCGATGAAGAATTGGAGGACAGCCTGCAGCTGAAGGCGGCAGCCGCATCGTTCTTCCTTTTCCTAGGCGCCTGTGCCCTGGCCGGACTCTACGTGGGAGAACCGACGGTTGTGACCAATAGCGTTCCTCACTTCAAATTGGTTACAAGCGTCCTCTACGCTCTCTTTCTCCTGGCTTTAAGTCTGTTCGTGTTCGTAACTCAAGTCCTGTGTCGTTCTTCTCTGCGGGAGCGCATCAGACACTCGCTCATGGGCTGTCTTAAGCGTGAGATGAAGAGCGATCAGACACGGTCGCCGGTTCCTAACGGGACCACCCTTCTCTCCCCCTCGGGTAGCCTGCATGGCGGAAATGACGTCACTTCGCGTCAGAAACGGAATGTGGGCGTGGCCATGCGCGACGGGCACCACCGCTCATTGGCCAAAACACCCCGCGGCCCCGCGGATATTACGGTTGACGGAAAAGCGCCGAAACAACTCCACCCGACCAGCGAACGCTACATGCGGGCTATGGCAAGGAAATACCACGCCCGGAGGCGGAGCGAAGACTACTCCTCAGCGACGACGACCAATCAGCAACCGCCCAGCACTTACAACTACAGCGACGTTTTCGACCAAAACTGGAGTCTCTACGAGGAGCGAGACACATCTTGTAACGGGTATTAGTATTTTTTATGGAATATTGTCATTTTTTTGCAAATTACTTTATTCGTATCGTACCGTACAATTAAAAAACAGGACTCCACAGTCCACAAACTAATAATTTAAAACCAACTTATTTTAATGAGTTATTAGCTATGTTATAAAAATTTTTTTATTTAATTTATACTGTAGAACCACCAGAAAATATGCCTACAAAATTTCGTATTTTAGGTAATACTTTTTTTATAAAAAGGGTTAGGTAACACCTAAGTATGTTCCTCCGTAAAATAACTTTGACAGATTTTTAAGCTTAATTTAATACAGTGGTACTTTTGATATTTGAAATCCGTATAGTTGTAAAAATAGCGCCAGATTGGTAGGCATATTTTTCTATGCTTATCTTACTGGTAGAGGCATATTTTTCTATGGTTATCTTACTGGTAGATAAAGATAGCGTCAAAAATTTTAATATATAACGATCGCGACTTGTGAACATATTTTTGTAGAAAAAGTTTCAAAAATTATTCATCATAAAAACTTCCTAAAACTTTTACATTCAAAAATAATTTTTTTAAATACTTAAAAAAATTATTTTTGAAATACCAGGTTTTTTAGCGGATTTCAGTGCAAAAACGGCATCATTTTTCAATGACAAATAGTTTTAGGTATCCGTTGGGTGAAATAATCCTAGAAGAGGAGGAGGAAAGTTTCGATATACAAGAATTCGATATCAAAGACTTCGACTCTTCCACTCCCCGGATGAAACTGGAGCGCGGGGTGATGGTGCAATCGGTGAGGTCGGAGCCTTCCATGGAACTCCCCACTCCGACGCGCCCGCTGCTTCCGCCGCAAAGCGCCAGCTACCACGACTACGTGAACGTGGAAGGACTCACAACGCCACCACCCGGCCGGCAATACAAACGCAACTCTCACCAACCGAAAAGGAAAAAGAAAAACAAATTAAACCTCCCACCACCCGTGGCCACAGGCGGCCATAGGAAAATAAAAAACGGTGGAACTTTGGAACTAGCGGAGGAGGAAGCAGTTGTTGCAAAGGACAAAACTGAGGACGCCGATAAAAGAAACAGCAAGACCAGTAGCAACTCGAGCATCAGCCTAAGACGGCTGAGTGCGAATTCGGCCCCTACCGATAAAAAACACTCGGAAACTTGCGTGTAAAATACGGAAACTTCGGAGCGGGTCAATACTGGAATCTCATTAAAAAATACAATAATATAAGTGATATAATATTTAAGTTTTATTTGAATTTTTGAGGTTTTTTTACCGAAGAGGGTTTTAAAAATTATTCGTGTTGGTTTTAATTTTAAATTAACAAAGTTTTTCATTCATTATGTTTTGATGACATATTTTTGTTTTATTTCTTTAGCAAGAAAACGTTATTATGGTTTTATATTGTTGAATTGTTTTAATGTAGGTTTTTTCATAACTGATTTGATATTTTTATAAGAATCCTTTCAATTTTATTTGTCACTTTTAAAAAATTACAAAAACAAGGTAAAATTTCGAAAATAAACACATAAAATTGTTCTGAACAACTTTTAAAGTAGGTTTAAAAACAGATTGTTCATTATTAATTGGCTATTGTTTACAAAATTCAAATTTTTTTGTCTATTTTTATATATTCAGGGGTTGCGCCGCGCCAACTAGTATAAGAGAACGTGGGTAAATTCTGGAATTTGGAATGTTTTCTTTCTTTTACTTATTAATTTTATTATTATTCTACCGCTCAATTATTCGGTAAAAACGTGGTGCTTGTAACCAGGTTTTTACCTGCCCCCATAGCAAATTTCGCTGCCTCTTACCTTCCTCCATTCTAAATTTACCTGCCTCCTAACCTGTATATGCTTCCACATCAGAGGCAGGTTCAAAGCCGTCCTTACCGGGTTTCTTCGGCACTGATTTATCAGAAATAAACATAGGCTCATTGGAAAATGGAAAAAGCAGACAGTTGCTGAACTTTTGTAGAAGCCACTTTTTGATTTAAATCCTCGTATAAAACAATTATTGTCATAATATGTTCTAATTATATTATTCAGTATTCAGTGAGAAATTGCATGTTAATTTCCTAAAATCCACATCGTCCACCTCAGAATACTAGCCCACATCTTTTTCTGTTATAGTTAAGAGCGTTTTTCAATTGGGAGGCATATCGGTTGAAAGAATGCAGATCCTGGGGCCTATTTCATAAAGATTCCTGTAATTGTAAATTAATAAACGCATTTTATTTCTTCTTATTTTATTAATTAAAAAATACGTACGTAACTGTGGAATTTACGGAATTTACAGACATGTAATTTTTTAAATTCTAAACGCAATTTTATTAATATACTTTTTAATTAAAAATACAAAATAAAAATATGCGTTTATAAATTTACAGCTGTAAATTAATTACAAGCAATTTTTATGAAATAGGCCCCTGCCCAACCTATGATAAATTTGCTTTTATGTTTGTAAAATCTTTGGACGATTTTGATTTTCTTAACTATGTTAGGTATCTGTATATAATGTCATGCAATTTGAAATATGAAATGACAAAGTTGGAATTGTATTGTTTTAAATGCTTTTTGAGGTCATTTGTTTGTTATAATATTTATTTTTTTATTGTGTTGAATAATTTTTGAAACTTTTATTTCAAAAATATGTTCACAAGTACACAATCATTTATATATTTAAAATTTTTGACGCTATCTTTATCTACCGTAGATAACCATAGAAAAATATGCCTCTACCAGTAAGATAAGCATAAGAAAAATATGCCTACCAATCTGGCGCTATTTTTACAACTATACGGATTTCAAATATCAAAAGTACCACTGTATTAAATTAAGCTTAAAAATCTGTCAAAGTTATTTTACGGAGGAACATACTTAGGTGTTACCTAACCCTTTTATAAAAAAAGTATTACCTAAAATACGAAATTTTGTAGGCATATTTTCTGGTGGTTCTACAGTATAAATTAAATAAAAAATTTTTATAACATAGCTAATAACTCATTAAAATAAGTTGGTTTTAAATTCTAGTTTGTGGACTGTGAGATACTGTTTTTTAATTGTACGGTACGATACGAATAAAGTAATTTGCCAAAAAATGACGATATTCCATAAAAAATACTAATACCCGTTACAAGATGTGTCTCGCTCCTCGTCAAGACTTCAGTTTTGGTCGAAAACGTCGCTGTAGTTGTAAGTGCTGGGCGGTTGCTGATTGGTCGTCGTCGCTGAGTGGTGTTCGCTACCACCTCCGGGCGTGGTATTTCCTCGCCATAGCCCGCATGTAGCGTTCGCTGGTCGGGTGAGTTCTTTCGGCGCTTTTCCGTCAACCGTAATATCCGCGGGACCGCGGGGTGTTTTGGCCCATGAGCGGTGGTGCCCGTCGCGCATGGCCACGCCCACATTCCGTTTCTGACGCGAAGTGACGTCATTTCCGCCATGCAGGGGCTGCCCGAGGGGGAGGAGGGTGTTGCCGTTAGGAACCGGCGACCCTGTCTGATCGCTCTTCATCTCACGCTTAAGACAGCCAGTGAGCGAGTGTCTGATGCGCTCCCGCAGAGAAGAACGACACAGGACTTGAGTTACGAACACGAACAGACTTAAAGCCAGGGGAAAAAAGCGTAGAGAACGCTTGTAACCAATTTGAAGTGAGGAACGCTATTGGTCACAACCGTCGGTTCCACGTAGAGTCCGGCCAGGGCACAGGCGCCTAGGAAAAGGAAGAACGATGCGGCTGCCGCCTTCAGCTGCAGGCTGTCCTCCAATTCTCATCGCACAGGGAAGACTGAAGTGAATTCTCGCTCCCGCTCATTTCGGCCCGCCGATTGGTCCCGTTGGTTTTATAGCGGGAATTGAGCAGGGATCGGGACACTTGGTGGGGACCCGGGGACGGTTTTATGTAACGTACTTCGTTCAGTTAAGTATGCTTGTGTGTTTATACGAATTTCGGCCCATTCTGTTGTAGCAAAGAGGAAGTATAAAGCCAAATATACCCAGTTTTGTTAGATAGAAACAGAAGAATTTACTATTTTATTTTTTCTGCCCAAACACGGCGACAAGTATAAACCAGCCTCGCAATATCACAGGCTGAAATGCTAGGCGCTGCGTTGCAAGTTTCCTTTTATGTAAAAATAAAGACATTTTTGAAAAGAGTAAAAAAAGTAACAATGTTTTAGATATAAATAGGTAGATGAAAGTAAAAAAGTGGTGTTTTCATATCTCATTTTTACCGTACTACTTCTATTTGAATAATATTTTTAATAAGAAATTAATTAATTGTAAGTAATTGTTGTTTTTGGTCTTACCCCTCGTTGTACGGTTGCTTGTAATATTGTGTTACGTTTCGACAATGAACAGGGGTCTTCGTCAGTTAAATTTAGAGGTTTTTTTTACAAAGACCCGTGTTATTTATCCGAATCGAATCGGCGGCGTTTTGTTAAATTTTTAAGCTTACCATCACTATTATTTTATCACCTTACCATCACCTTAATTTTCTTATTTTTTATAATTAGATCAATTTTAAAGAAATTTACAAAAAAAAATACACTGGTATTTTGGTAATTTTTTATTCCATCCTATTTCTTGTTTTGATTACATTTATTGTGAGACAGAGTTTTAAAGGTTTTTTAGAAGTTTTAATTCAGTTTTAAACGGAGCTGAAATTTTCTTCTATCGTTTTACAATTTTTTCGTTTTAGCATAGGCTAATTATTGATTGATTTTTTTACTGCTAACTGGTCAAAATGTGGTGGCACCACAACACCACGTTTTGTCAATATTTTGACCAAGGAAACACATGCTATTTCAATTTTTTTTTACTTTTTTTATCTGTAACACATCTTTTTAAAAGTGTGTTACAGCTAAAAACAAGATTATAAATTTCCTAAAGCGCCGGCTTAAAATCACACATTGTATTATGATCAGAAGTTGTTTTGAAGTATTTAGAAATATTTCAATTATTTTGTCAAATATCAGTCCAATTTAAAAGTAATTATTAAACGAAATACGTTTGTTTACTTTATTTTTAAGGCTTATAATTTGATAAAATTGAACGAATTTTCATATTAAGATATTATTGTTATTTTTAATAAAATTTTCTCAATTTCCTTTATTTACATAATTTTCTTTTATTCTTCCCACACAAGAAGCTTTTATTTACATTCGTTCAGAAGTGGATCTTAATCACAGTCAAACCTGAAACGCCTTTTTAAACTCCGATGGAGCCAATTTATGTTAATTTAGTTTCTTTTTTTTGGTTTTTCTTCTTTTTTTGGTTTTTTTTTTTCTTTTTTTTTTTTTTGTTTTTTCGTTTTTTTTTTTTCTTTTTTTTTTTTTTTTTTTTTTTTTTCTTTTTTTTTTTTTTTTTTTGTTTTTTTTTCGGGCTGTTTTTTTTTTTTTTTTTTTTTTTTTGTGTTTTTTTGGTTTGGGTCGTGTTTTGTTTGTGTGTCTTGCTTTTTGGTTTTTTTTTTTTTTCTTTTTTTTTTTCTCTCTTTTTGTTTTGTGTTTATTTTTTTTTTTTTGGGTTTTGAGGATCCTGGCTTGGTGTGATCTATCTTTTTTTTCGTGTTTTTTTATTGACTTCTTCTTTTTTTTCTTTTTTTTAGGAGGTCTAGCATAATGCCGAACTTTTGTTAATAGCTGTTTAGGGTTTTTATACCTTCTAAATTATAAAAATGTATTTAAGTTCGCTATTTTTTTTGCAATAATAAAATGTTAATTTACTATTAAGTGATATACTTTAAAAAAATATAACACACGCCACAAACAAAAACGCGGTTTTTACATAGAAGTTTTCTTTGAAAAAATCTATATATATATATATATATATATATATATATATATATATATATATATTATTTTTTTATATATTTGTTATAGATAGCCCGAGTTCCGCTAGTTATTTATAAAATTAATATAGTAAACTAATCAACAATGCTTTATTTAGGTTGGTTTTCATTATTTGTATGAATCACATACTTATACAAGACACTTTAAAACATGTTTGTCCCAAAACACCTGCTCAACCTGTCAAATACATATTTAAATATATATAATAAAAAATTAATTTATATTTTTTTTGTAATTTTCCATAATAAAATATCAAGAAAAACAAAATGTGAAAAATATTTAAATTTTTAAAAAATTAAAACAAACTTTAAATTTTAAGAAAATATCTAAAATGACATAATATGACTTTAAAAAAAATATATTTTTAAAACATTCAATTTAAAATTTTTAAACAACGGCGTTTTTTTACAAAAAAATCGTGTAAAATTCTAGAACGCAATAAAGTAAGGATTGCAATAGGTCTGTTTGTAAGGCAATATATACTTCATATGGTAGAAATAATTTGCTAATATACAAAATTCATAGATATAAAGAAAAAAAAAATATACTTCCGAAAAAATTAAAAAAAAAAAAAAAAAAAAAAAAAAAAAAAAAAAAAATATAAAGAAAAAAATAAAAAAACCATTATTATCCTTTGTTCTGGGTAATCACATTATCTTTGAAAAAACTTCAAATGCAATTTTAAAAATACATGATAATGTTTTTAATTCTCTAAAAAATCACTGAAAAACAATTTTGACTATTGGACGTTTTCACACCAAGCCATTTGTTGATCCTTCAAAACCCAAAAATAATAAAAATTATTTCGAATTTACACCGTACGAATATAAAAAGATTTAAGAAATTAATAATTATAAAGTAAAATCAAATAATTTGTAATTTTAAGACCCATAAACCTTAGCTCAAGTGAGTTTTCACTACTTGAAATATTAGTACTTTAATGTTAATCTTAATTCTGAGTCTCCAAACCAAAAGTCTAAAGCTCACCATTAAAAAAAATGTAAAATATGCACCTGCGTAAATCTACGAATTTTTGGAAACGTTACACCGCGAAGTTATTAACATATTACAATCGTTTTAAGCTATTTTTTCGTGAAGCCTAAGATTGTCATATGTAAATCTGTTGAGTTAAAAAAATATGAAGATGGGTCTAATTTGTAAATATTTTGATTAAAAGTAATAAAACAATACAAAATACAGCTATATAGAAAGCCTTTACATCAAAATTATTTATCAATCACGCGCAACAAACCGTTATGAACCCGGTGTTGAAAGCTTTGTAAGTTTGATGGACAGGTTCTATTTTAACAATCATAATAAATGACACTTAATCTAATTTCAACAGTAAATGATTTAATTACTACTAATTAAACTAAAAAAATTAACATTCATAAAGCAATATTAGACTATAAAAGGTGAATTTCGCCAGTGAATAAGGCAAAATACATCAAAGACATTTCATTGATAGGTAAATCTCATTTTAGTTAGCAATCATTAAGCCTGTTGTAAATTTAACAAGTTGTAGTAATTATATAATTACAGACCGAATGCACCTGATTAAGCTAATTTTTGCAATATAATGTTAAATATTTAATAAATAGTAATGAAATTTAAAAAAAATTCGAACAAAAATTGATTCTATTTAAAACTTATTATCTTTTATAACCTATGTAATATTGCTATATGACTGTGATTTTTTAGTTTATTTAGTAATAACTAATCAATTAATTAATTTGACAAAATATTATTATTCTATCTTTATTATAAAAATATTTATTGACATATAAAAATTTGAAGGTGGGTCCTTTTTTAATGATTATAGTATAATCTTTCGTTAATGATTGTCTATAGTAACATAATACCAC
>JASAMX010023046.1:0-12344 GCA_030248175.1 Microlaimidae sp. YZB2_3 | reverse complement strand
TTAGACTCCTCCCAAGTTTCTGTAAAAACCGTTAAAAAATTTAGGAATGCAATTCAATCAGTTAATGTATAATTTTATTAATTTTGTTTGTGCTCAGTATTAGTGTTGATGTTTGTGCTAAGGCATCAACCTGCTGAGCCATTTTTTAGCAAAATAAATGTTTTTTTCTTACTTACTATTAAACCTGTGTTGCAATTGGATCGCATATTTTATAATAAAAATAATCTAATAATAAAATATTCTCTGTTTTTTTTAATCCTTTGATGTTTTTCTTCTTCAAATTTCTTTTTCTGTGTCTTTAAACCTATTTACAGTATTTAATCTATAACTTTATTATGTGTTATGTGTTTTTCTGTCTTTCTTTTTTTTCATGCAGTAACTTGTTGTGATCTCACAATTGTAGCACTTTGTGATTTTCTTTCTTTTTTGTGTTGAGTGTTTTCTAAAAATAAATGATTTGATTTGATTAATTAGGATTTAAAACTGGATTTCTTGTTCTTGGGTTGGGAGGGGTGCGGGGCTGCTGGAGCTTGTACACTTACTGGTTGCCCTTTTTCCAGCACCCACCGAGACCTAGCACCCACCAAGAATTGTTTGATATAAACGTTTTGAAGGACAGTTTTCTTTAATGATCAGATAACAGATTCAATATTTCATAGTGCATAGTCTATGTGGCATTCTTCAAGTATAACCCATTTAAGTGGTCACCAGAAAGATGTTATTTTTTTTTAAACTGTTATTTTTCAGGTAAATTATCGTGATAAAACTCACAAATAACATTTATCGTAGATTTTAGACCTTATTTTCCCTAAGCAACCTAAGCAAAACCTTAAAATCAAGCTAAATTTAATGTTTTGTTTGATTTTCAAGTTTCGCTTAGGTTGCTTAGGAAAACTAAGGCCGATAGTCTAGGATTCAGGTTGTTTATGAGTTTTATCATGATAATTTTTTTAAATTCATCACTTTGTCTAAGATTTATTAAAAAAATAATTTTAATTTAATGGGTTGTTTTTGAAAAATAATGGTTTTAAAGAAGTAGTTTGTCCATGTTTAAAGTAGTCCATCCTGTATTTTATTTCCAGTGACCACTTAAATGGGTTATACTTGAAGAATGCGGCAAGCACTAAAAGACACCTACCACACCTACTACACCTACTACACCGACCGACCTAAGCAACCTAAGCAAAACCTCAAAATCAAACAAAACATTAAATTTAGCTTGATTTTAAGGTTTTGCTTTTCGTTAGGAAATTTTTAGTAACAAGAGGACTTTCACCCCTCGGTTGGTCGGTCGGTGTAGTAGGTGTAGTAGGTGTGGTAGGTGTCTTTTAGTGCTTGCCAAGAATGCCGGCTAACGGTAAGATTCTAGGAAATTTGAACGCCAGCACTTGATCGCCGAGCATTTGACCGCCAGCATTAGAACGCCGCGCACTTGAACGCCGAACATTAGACCGCCAAGCATTAGACCGCCGCAGTACGCGTTGCTTTAAAAAGGACGTTAAAACTCCCCGCCAAGGTTGTATAAACTCCCCCAAGAATAAAAAAAACTCAATAGAATATAAACAATGGTTTTAATATAATATTTAAACAAAGCAATGTTGTTTTAACAATAAACGATAAGTCACAAATTTATATTTTTCCTTTAAATTAAAGAAAAAACTTAGTGAACGGTAACCTGTTTTTCCTGAGCCTAAGCGAAACCTAAAAATCAAACCAAATTTTTATGATAAATTTATATTTAATGGTGTTTTTTAAGATAATTATTTTTTTCCTGAGCCTAAGCAAAACCTAAAAATTAAACAAAAAGTTTTTACTGAATATTTTGTTTTGCAAAGACAAAAAAAACTAAAACTTTTTAGGTTTGGGGAGTTTATACTGTCGTAGTGCTGTGTTGATATAATTCTCTGTAGGTGGCGGAAATTAAAAATTTGCATAAATTTATATGGAATACTGCGGCGGTCTAATGCTCGGCGGTCTAATGCTCGGCGTTCAAGTGCGCGGCGTTCTAATGCTGGCGGTCAAATGCTCGGCGATCAAGTGCTGGCGTTCAAACTTCCGGACACCAACGGTAATTCCCATGGACCATGGACCAACTTGGACCCAACATGGACCCGCCCATGAGGGGTGACAGACTCACTTTAACAATACAAAACAATATAAAGTTGTTAGTTTTAACTTTTAAACGGCTTAGGCTTAGGCTTAGAATGACACTAAGCCTAAGCCTAAGCCTGAGCCTGAGGTGCACTAACAACTTTACATTGTTTTGTAATGTTAAAGTGAGTCTTTCACCCCTCATGGGCGAGTCCATGTTGGGTCCAAGTTGGTCCATGGTCCATGGGAATTACCGTTAGCCAGAATGCCGTCTATGCATAGTTTAATTCTATTGTATCATCATTTCATTTTTCATTATTTTTTGTTTCTTTTTTTTTCTTTTTTTTCAACAAATCATTGTTCAAAGCAAATAAAGTCAAATTCGCTAGGTAATCGCTGCCAACATAGACTATAATTCTAACAAAATATCAACATAGCTTATCTGAAATGCCTTTAAACGCTCAATAAGAGCACGTATTTAATTCAGATTAAAACATTTCTTCAATGCATCCAAAGAATCAACAGTTACTTGAGACAGGAATAAATTGTTCCAAGGTATAACTACCCTATTTGCAGAAGAAAATTTCCTTACATTAATTTGACTTTCTTCAACAGCCAATTAAAAGGGTTGACCAGGGGTGGGCTGCAGGTTAAACTTAGAAAAATCATTGGCCTTTAAATTGTTTAAGTTATGTATAAATTTAAAGCACTCATAATAAATCAGATTTGTCTCTTTGATTTTTTAATTTTCAAAACCTAGGTAATCCAGCCTTTGTTTATAGCCAACAGGTTATAACTTGCATTTATAAAACAACCTACTGGTGAAATTTTGTTGCACTTTTTCTAAAACATTTATATCCTTTTGTAAATAAGGGTTACAAACTGCACTGGCGTACTCCAGAATCGGTCTAACATAGGACTTATTGCTCTAAGAAAATTAATTTAGGAGTTTGAGTTAACTGTTCTAAAAATTAGTGATGTCACTCTCATTGCTTTTTTTGCTGTGATTTCAGGTGTTTAGAGAATTTAATATTATGAGATACGTAAACACCTAGGTCACACACCAATTCTGTAGTTGCAAGTACATTATTACCAAGCTTATATTTGTAAATTAGCTCTTTGCTAGTATTTCAAATATGCAGAACTTCACATTTATGATCTGATAATTGCAATTGCCAGTCTTTTGACCAGCTGTATATTCATAGATGAACACGGTCAAAAAGCTAGGGAAGTGAAGACCTGTGCATGGTCTGGAAATGCCCCCCCCCCGTTTTATTGGAGGATTTGCCCCCCCCCCCCCCCCGTTTTATTGCCCCCCCCCCCCCCCCCGCCAAAAAATGAAAAAGTATCCTAAAATTATGACGTCATTTTTGACATATGATGACGCCTTCATAGCAAATTTTTTGCAGTTTTTAGCCTATTTCAATGTATTTTAAGCCATTTTAGACCTATTTTTACCTTATTTTCGCTTTTTTGTCCCTTTTTCCCTTTTCCCTTCTTTTTTTCTTTTTTTCTCCTTTTTTTCTCTTTTTTTTTCTTTCCTCTCCGCTTGCCCCCCCGTTTTATTGCCCCCCCCTGTTTCAAAAAAGTTCCCCCCGTGCCCAGTGGCGTGCCCAGGGTTTCATTTCAGGAGGGGGCGGTCTGGGGGGGGGGTACATACTAACCCTGAGGGGGAGTCTGGGGGGCGGCAGCCCCCCGAAATGGGGGGTCTGGGGGGCGAGAGCCCCTAGGTGTAGAGGGGCAGAGCCCCTTGTCAGGGGGTGCGGGGGGGGCAGAATGCCCCCCGGGGGGAGAAAATTTTTAATTTAAGGCGCTAATTAATTAATTAATTAATTCCAGATGATAATTAAAACAAAATTTAAGTTTTTTTTTATTCCTATCCATTTAAAACATGTGTTTAAAACGTTATTAAAAGGTTAATAGTGTTTATAGTAGTTTTATTTAATATGTATGCCTTAACTATTGAGCGGCAAAATCGATTGAAATGGAAAAACTGAGATAAATTGTCAATTTAAACTACCCGCGAAGTGGGGAAATTTTGGTTTTTTGACTATTAATATGCTTCTTAATATTTAAGAAAAAAAATTTTCTCTCCCAAAATTCAAAAAACGTAAGGGTCCCCCTTACAGGAAAATCCGGCTTCGCCGGATTTGGGGGGGGGGGGGCGGCTGCCCCCTCCCGCCCCCCCCCTGGGAACGCCACTGCCCGTGCCCCCCCCTTTTGGAATTGCCCCCCCGTTTTAACCCCGGGGGGCCGTGCACAGGTCTGGGTGTGTTTACCCGGGGGAAATGACATTTCAAAATTTAGGGATGGGGGTCTTAGGAGGGTTGAATCACCCCCCCCCCTAGCTTTCTAGGGAGAGTCGCCCCGGGGTGAAGATTTTGAAACTTAGAGGGGGGTCAGGTGGGGTCGAATTTCCAAAACAAAATACTTTTAAACCATTTAATGTTTAATAATAGTTTTTTTATAAGATAATACTACATTTTATTGAATAAAAAGCGATATTTAGGTATAAAAAGGGTATAAAAACATGAATTTGTGTTAAAAATTCACGTTTTTGGAAGAAAATTTAGTATAAAAAAGTACTTAAAATTTTTTTGAGAGGGGAGGGGGGGTCAGATAGTCAGATTTCAAAATGGGGGTCAGGAGTAAAAAATTCAAAAATTTGGGGGGAGGGAGGGAGGGGGCCCTGGATTTTTTTCTAGGGGGGAGGGCCCCCCAAAATTTCGAGGCTAGGGGGGTGGACCCCACCCTACCCCCCTTGTTCATCTATGTGTATATTCTATCTAAATCTTCTTGAAGTCTTAAGGTTTGAACGTGGTAGTCTTTAGATGGAGATTTTGCAAACAATTTTATATCATCTGCAGAGAGTTTAGTTTGTGAGTACTTAACACAACAATGTCATTAATATATATATTAAGCCGGGTGGTGTGGAGTTCCTCCTCATGGTGCCTGGCGGGCAATGTTAACACTAGCTTTTGTCATGAGTTTTGTAGAATAAAGCGGTAACACGTTTTGCTCTATAAAACTCGGATGGAACATGGAAACAATGTTAGCGGCAGAACGCTCCACAAGGCCCATTACATGACACAGTTTACTGTAATCTGTTTTCCCTCTCTGTGTATCAGCATAGAAGATGTGGCAACCACAAATAATGCAGACATTGTAACATAACACCAACAAAATATGTATAATAATACTACTTAGTAGCATGTAGAGTAAAAGGTTTGTTTTTTTAATTTTTTTAAAAAAGTTTATTTGGTGGGTAAGTGTTGTGCTTATGTTTATTGGTTAACACCTTTATTTTTGGATATATATTTACACAAACATTACTATATATAAAGTGGTTGTCACCTCAGTGACTTGTTATAAATACTTAACAAAAACTGAGGGGAATGCCCAAATACCAAAATATATATTAAAAATAGAAATGGACCCAAAACAAAACTCTGAGGAACTGAACTTTTTACAGGAAATGATTTGGATACTGAGTCATTAATTACAGCTTAAATATCCCGCCTAATCAAAAATTTCTATTCTAAAAATATCCATTCTAAATTAAATATCCATATTAAATATCAATTTAAAAATTTACCAGAAACACCATATTTTTCTAGCTTATATTACAATTTTTTATTGACATCAAATAGAAGGTTATCTTTTAGTGCCTGCGTCCACTCTCCCTCTGAGGTGCTCATTTTGCCCATTTTCTAAATGTTTGTTAACAAGGCTTTTTTACTCTGCATTCATTTTTTTTATCATTTGTTAACCTTTTTATCAGCATTTTTAAAGTATATTTTTAGATATTTTAAAATACCTACCCTGCTCCCCCTGTTTTAAGGTACCCAAAAATCATACCCCAAGGCGCTTTTTGAGATGTATCTCAATGCATGACCTCCAGTTGAATTTTAGCCTTTATTCCCAGGGTAAGTATCCCTCCCGCTAAGCTTAGGTAGGAACCCAGAAACAAAAAACTTCAAAATTTCTTTCTGTTTGTAAACTTTTTGAAAGACTAGGCATTTATAGTTTGTTTACTCATCATTAACCATTAACTCTATTAGTCTATTTAGCTTTTTACTGGGTTGGACTTGGACCCCAAAGCCCTCTTCTTCGCCCACCATGAACTTGAGAGAATATTTATCATGATAATTTCAAATTTTTATTTATTGTAGTTGTTCTTAAAAAATAATAGCATATTAATAATAATATATTAATTGTTTTTAGAAAGGGCCCATGTCGGATACTAAACTGAAAATAACATGAAAAAAGAAAACATCACTGGAACATGGAAATTGTAGTTGGAGTAGCCATTGGTGTGCTCAGCGTTATTTTCTTAGGGTCTTTGATAGCTCTAATTTTTATATGCCGTCAAAAGCAATGTGGAAAAGAAGATTTGGATGAAAAACCGATTTTAAAATACACAAGAGACCAAATTCTTGCTAATGGTTCTGACAACATAGGTCTCAATACTGTGGATCAATATTCTGAATTTGATGATATGATGCAACTGAGTCCCAGCATAGGTAAGAAAAAAGTAGCATTAGTTTGATGTATAAAATCGGTAGAATATGTATAACTCAGGGACGTAACCAGGGGGACGCCCCCCTCCCCCCGAAACGGTCGGTTAGGACTCGGAGAAAAATAAGGATAGTGGTTAGGTGGGGGCGGCAGCCCCTCCTCCCTGAAATGGTCGCCAGATAGTAAAATTTGGGGGTTTTCAGAGGCTAAAAATTCAAAATTTTCTAGCGCCTCGCTAATTGCTCGGCGCCCAACTGTAAAATAATTTTAGTACTACAATTAACACCCAAAAACCAAAAAAATTTTCCACTTCGCTCCGCTCAGCGGTAACTTTCCATAGTATACATACATATATCTCGCTATTCATCTTGCCTAATCCTAATGTTATTTCAAAGTTAGTACAATATTTTTTATAAGTAATAAGCATAGATGAACACGGTCAAAAAGCTAAGGGGGGGCGTGTTTACCCCAGATAAATGACATTTCGAAATTTAGGGAGGTCGAAGCCCCCTAGCTTTCTAGTGGGATCGACCCGGGGTGGAAGATTTTGCAGACCGTGGAGGATTTGCACCCTCCCCCCGTTTTATTGCCCCCCCCCGCCGAAAAATGAAAAAGTACCCTAAAATTATGACGCCATTTTTGACCCATGATGACGCCATCATCGCAAATTTTTTTGCAATTTTTAGCTTATTTCAATCTATTTTAGAGCTATTTATACCTTATTTTTGCTTTTTTTGTCCCTTTTTTTCCCTTTTTCCTTCTTTTTTTCTTTTTTTCTCCTTTTTTTCTCTTTTTTTTTCTCCCCTGCTTGCCCCCCCCCCGATTTATTGCCCCCCTTTCAAAAAACTTGCCCTCCCACCATTTTTGAATTGCCTTCCCCCCAATAAAACACAGGGGGGCAGTGCACAGGTCTGTCTATTTATTTTAAATATCAGTTTTAAAAAACACACACAGACACAACATGCCTTTTTCAGAAAAATATTTAAAAGAATACGATTGGATATGCGATACTAGTGGACTGGTTCAACACTGCCTTGCAATACTAAAAATCTGTCATCATATTACGGATAAGTTAAGCGCTTTATCCTTTACACCGGTTCATGGAAAACAGGTAAAAGATTAAAAAATAAATTTGTACAAACTATGTAAGTTTTATGCTGAGCATCAGCAACTGCCATGGTCTAAAATATATTAATCAATGAATATTTAAGGAGGCCATGGGCGTAGCCAGGATTTCGGATAAAGGAAAAGGGAAGAGGGAAAGGTCCAAATTTTAAACGTTATATATAAAATAAGGCCAAAAAATTTTTCCGTGCCTCACGCGAAATGTTTTTTTAATTAATATGCCGTCAAATAATTCCTATTTTCCCTAATTTGTTAAAAACAAGTCCAAAAAACAAAAAAATTGTTTTTGTTTTTAACTTTTTTTAACTAAGAGGGTGTACATTGAATTACCGCTAAGAAAATTTTAAAGCTGAATTAAATTATTTTAACCTTCCCATTCCCAGTTTTATTCTTTTATTCAAAGGAGGAGCTACAGTAGCACCATAAAAGTTCAAGAATAGAAACAATAAAAGCATAGGTGGGCAGCCTCTCAGATTTTGGGGGGGGGTATAGGGGGGGGTCAAGTTTTAGGGGTGGTGTCCGGCAAGACCCAAATTTTGAGGGGGATGTACCCAATATTTTCGCGCTGCCTTAAAATGGGCTTAAAACGCGTAAAAAAACGTAAAACAAGCTTATAAATGCTTTAAAACTGTGTAAAATTGAAATAAGACCTTATTGCAACTTACAAATTGTATTTTTTAATTCTTTTATTAATAATGTGTTTATATATTCTTATAATTAGATTAGAAATCATAGTTTTTTTTAATAATTACGTAATAATAGAATAATAATATTATTGTTTTGATTATAAAGTCAAGTATCACACACAAACTTTTTAATCCATAATCTTATATTTAATTAAAGATTATATACATACATGGGCGTAGCCAGGGGGAGGTCTAGACACCTCTTTTAGGTTGGCAAAAGGAAAAATTAGGGGTTAGACAGACCCCCCTTTTGCAGTGGCGTGCCCAGGATTTCATTTCGGGGGGACGGTCTGGGGCCCTACTAACCCTGAAGGGGGGTCTGGGGGCGGCAGCCCCCCAGATATAGGGGGGGTCTGGGGGGCGAGAGCCCCCCAGCGGAGTCAAGGGGCGGAGCCCCTTGTCAGGGGGGTCCGGGGGGCAGAATGCTCCCAAGGGGAGAAAATTTTTACTTTAAGGCGCTAAAATACACTTAAAATTTTAATTCCAGATAATATTTATTACAAAATTTAAGACTTCTTATACCTACACATTTAAAACATGTGTTTAAAACGTTAATTAAAGGATAATAGTGTTTATAGTAGTTTTATTAAACTGTATACCTTAACTACTGAACGGGATAATCGATTTGTAATCGAAAAACTAAGATAAATTGTCAATTAAACTCTCCGCGCGAAGCGCGGAAAATTTTTTTTAGTCGTTTTATAACACTTAAAAATTTTTCTCCGGGAGGTGAATTTGGGGGGGTGTCAGCAATATCCGAAATTTTGGGGGGGTATAACTCCCCCCCCAACCCCCCCCCCTGCCCACCTATGATTAAAAGTGTGTTTTGGTCATTTTACTACATATAACTTCAACGATATCTCATAAAAGATTATTGCAAAATTAAGCAAATTGCACATTTTCAAAAATTAAAATTAATTTTTTTTAAAAGTCATAACAATTATACAATCAAGCGCTGAGCGGAGGGAAGCTGAGTGGGGGTGGACCTTCTCTAGCAGACCTGTCCAAAAACTATGTGAGTAAGTTGGTCTAGAATGGGGTTAAACTCGGATTCAGGGAGGGGTTAAAATTTGTGAAATGCATTGTATCCATATTGATTTTTTCCTAAAGAGCTTTTTCTTCATATGGTTTTTTGATTTTGAACGAAAAATAAATAAAAACGCTAGTTTTAGGCCAAAAGCCTTTATCATTGCATTTTTGAGCTTTTTAATGCTTATTAAAACATTTATACCTCAGAACTTAAGTTTGGAGGCAGTTAGAAGTCACTTTAAAGACTTTCTTCTTCATTTTTTTTAAAGTTAGGAAGGGAACTTTTTCTCCTCCTCCCCTCACTTGGTGAGAGGGGAGAGGGGGTTAGTTAAACACCCGTTTCAGAATTTGGTAGGAAACCCCTACTAATGCTCATGTATGGGCTAGACTCCCTGGACCCCCACCATAGGTGGGCAGCCTCTCGGATTTTTTTTGGGGGGGGTCAAATTTTAGGGGGGTGTCCGGCAAGACCCAAATTTTGAGGGGGGTGTACCCAATATTTCCGCGCTGCCTTAAAATAGGCTTAAAATGCGTAAAAAACGTAAAACAAGCTTATAAATGCTTTAAAACTGTGTAAAATTGAAATAGGGTAGTGCATTTAATTTCGGCACTTTTTCCAATTGGGCATTTTTGATTTTGGACTATATCTTTGGTAATCTTGGACGGAATACGACGTCTAATAGCTCAAATGAGAGCTAATTATATGTAGATGACTGTCGTGAGCTTTTTATTTGTTATGTTATGATACTTTCATGTGAAATTGTGTGATTTATAATTAAAAAAAATTGTTACTCGTTTTTAGAACATGGGCATTTCATGATTACGCAATAAATTGGTTTAAAAATTAAACTGTCCTGGTAAAATTTAGTCTATTTTCCAAATTTTTAGTCCCCGTGGTTCTACGTTGCGTCTGTGGTGAGCAATCGTTATAAAATAAAATAGTGTAATTTCGGCACACTATTGCTGTAGGTAAAAACGGGTTGAATTTAGTGGTCGGGTCTTAAATTGTAGTTTTAAATAGTTAAAAGACTAAGTTGAAATGTGTAGAAGTCATAGCACTGCACTTAAACTCGATTAAGGGGGTCTTTTTAAAAAGTGCCGAAATTAAATGCACTTTTTTCCCAAACTTTCTACATTTTGATACCGTTTAGCATTTTGGCTGTAACTTTTTGCCAGTTACACGTTGAACAACAAGTAAATACTTAAATTAAAGAAAACTGTCTGGAGATAATGATAGGCTTTTAAATTTTTGAAAATGATGATTTTTTAACTAAGAAACAATCGATTGTTGTAAAGTGCCGAAATTAAATGCATACATTTAATTTCGGCAATTTTCGATTTTTTTAAAAACTGATTTAATTAAGTAAAAAAAACAACTTTCGTACAGTGAATTTTTTATGACGCAACGCAGTATTGTAAAAGCTTTAAAATGAGCTATCAAACATGAAAATCAGGCCATAAAGTGAAAACTTACATTGGAAAAACGAAAAAGTGCCGAAATTAAATGCACTACCCTAAGACCTTATTGCAACTTACAAATTGTATTTTTTAATTCTTTTATTAATAATGTGTTTATATATTCTTATAATTAGATTAGAAATCATAGTTTTTCTTAATAATTATGTAATAATAGAATAGTAATATTATTGTCTTGATTATAAAGTCAAGTATCACAAACTTTTTAATCTATAATCTTATATTTAATTAAAGATTAATACTATAATTAATACTTATTACAAAGTTTAAGGTTTCTTATAAAACACGTGTTTAAAACGTTAATTAAAGGATAATAGTGTTTATAGTAGTTTTATTAAACTGTATACCTTAACTACTGAACGGGATAATCGATTTGTAATCGAAAAACTAAGATAAATTGTCAATTAACAATAAACTCTCCGCGCGAAGCGTGGAAAATTTTTTTTAGTCGTTTTATAACACTTAAAAATTTTTCTCCGGGAGGCGAATTCGGGGGGGGGGTGTCCCCGGGTACCCTAACTTTAGAGGGGGGGGGGGTGTCAGCAAAATCCGAAATTTTGGGGGCTATAACCCCCCAACCCCCCCCCTGCCCACCTATGACCCCCACCCCCTGGCTACTCCCATAAAAGACTGAAGGTGTTTTAGCTGGAAGTGGATTTCCTTTTTTGTCACTGAAATAGCTACAGCTATTGATAAAAGATTTTAAAATCTAGGTGCGTAAAAAATTCTGTCCATCCGGTTGCCCACGGCGTCCAAAATTTTTTCCATGTATTACCACCAAAATCCGGCCAAGAATTCACCTATAAATAAACTAACAGAGAATAATATATAAATCTTGTCGTTTATCACATTTACTATTTACAAGCTTTAAAAAAATTTTAGTTGTTTAAGGAGAGTTATAATGGGGACAAAGGCTTTTTTTATGTTTTAAATTTACCAAATTTCTAACTTTTGAAATTTTTTGGAGTTGGTGAAAAATGGGGGTGGTTCCGGTTCAGGTAGGGCGGCGGTAGTGGGTTATGAGAAAGAGAGAGAGGGGGTTATACTTTGCCTTCCCCTGGGCAACTTTGTTGGGTACACCATGAGGATCAATCAGTAATGCACAAGTAAATTTAATTTTAAAATTTCAGCCTCTAAAAATACCAAATTTTAACACTTGGTGACCATTTCTTGAAGGGGGCGGCCGTTTTCCCCTTCCCGCCTAACGACTATTCTTACTTTCCCCCGTTTACTGACCGTTTCTCCGTTTTTTGTCTTTCAAAAAATTTTAAGTGCTACTAGTTTAACCCCACCAAAACAAAAAACTTTTATAACAGAAAAGACCTTATTTTATTCAGTAAAATGTAGCATTATTCTAAAAAGTAAATATTTTTAAAAGTTTTTTGCTTTAAACATCAACCCCATCCCCCTGACTCTTTA
>JASAMX010023044.1:0-16224 GCA_030248175.1 Microlaimidae sp. YZB2_3 | reverse complement strand
AAAAAAGTAGGGTAAATTTTAATTAAATGTGCCTAGCGTGGATTAGAAATAAATTCCATGAATTTAAGGCTAATAGGTTATTTAGGATTTTTAACGGGTATCTCCCGTGTTTTCAAACTCCTAATAATCTGTTGTACGTGCCTTTTTTAATCAAATAAGCACTCTGTGTTTACCTTTAAAGGTGCGGTACACAGTCAAACTCTTTGTCTTCGATTTTTACGACTTTTTGTTAAAACCTTACCCCTGCTCTCAATCTTTCAACAAAATATCTTCAGTGGCTCAGGAGGTATGACTCTCCAAAGTGGCGTTTTTACGATAATTCTGAACTTGAAAGTTTGCTTAATGGGTATAAAAAAGTAAGTTACAAAATAATGTACTTGCGAAAAGCGGCTATTTTATACTTTAATTTGATACCTTGTTTGTTACAATTGGTGCAGTATTTATCGAGATATTTCATTTCCCGTACAAAAAGTTCTCGATTTTTTTCGCTAAAAACACGAAGCGACGGAAGTGAATTGTCGGGTAAACATAAAAAAGTTTTACTGGAACTGAGCAAGTAGCGCGCTTGGTCGGGTTAATATTAAGTTGACTGCGTGCATTTTATCAAGTTCGAGCACTGTTAATTACATTTTTTGGTTTTTATCGGATAAATATAAAATAGTTTTTTTCACAAAAAGTATCTGTTTTGATTTTTTTGTCTCAAAATTTTTACTTTCAGCGCTCACTTCAAATCTACCATTTTTCACTTGACCCTTCACATTTTTTAATCAAAAATCAAGTTATAATACGAATTAATAGACAATAAAAAATGTTTTAGATAAAGTTGCTCTTTTGAAAGCATATAAGATAATGATAAAGTTTGTTAGCTATTTTTGAATTTATAATGATAAAAACGGAAAGGGTTCGAACTTTTTGTTTTTCAAATGATTTAATTTTTTATCCTTATATGTTTGTGAGAAATTATCTGTTAAAAAGTTGTTGAGAATGCTTTATTAGATCATTTTTAA
This sequence comes from Microlaimidae sp. YZB2_3, assembly GCA_030248175.1. Taxonomy (NCBI): domain Eukaryota; kingdom Metazoa; phylum Nematoda; class Chromadorea; order Desmodorida; family Microlaimidae; species Microlaimidae sp. YZB2_3. Next base: position 15,217 of record JASAMX010023044.1, on the reverse strand, counting down.
TAAAGAAAATAGTGAAAATGATACACAGTGTTCTTTTTTTGTCCGCACGATTGTTTTGGCTGTTAAATGTACCGCCGAAATCGAGATTAAGTTTGCCCAACAGTTTCTCCCACACTTAATATTTTTAGCTAAAAAATCAAAGGTTTTTGTAGTAAAAACGCAATATCTTGAGAAGTATTGTAATAATCTTTACAATCAGTATAACAAATTAAAATAAAAAATATCCGCTTTCGTTGAGTTCATAATTTGTAACTTAAGTTTTCATAACCATCGAGCAATCTTTTAAATACAGAATTATCAAAAAAACGTCATTTTTTGTGGGGGTCATAACGCCTGAACAACCGGAGATATTTTGATGAAAAAATTTTTATGGGCTATGGGGGCAGGAATAAAATTTTCCTAAAAAAAATCATCAAAATCGAAGCAAAAGGTTTGACTGTTAACCGCACCTTTAAGCGAAGCGAGCGATCATGCCCTAGGGCGCAGTTAATTAGCACGTTGCTATCATTACAAGTCTAAAATATTGAAAGTTCGCTTCACACAATAAAAACATTTTTTTTTGTTTTTAGTTTTATTTTAATTATTTGTTTATAATTTTTTTAATACTTTATAAAGATTCAAAAACGAAGCATTTATATCCAATATTTTTTGTCTTGGTTTTCGTCAATTAGTCAAATTTTTGTCTTTCGGATTTTTTAAATTTTATATATTCCATAATCACAATAATCAAAAAAATTTATGTAAGTAGAAAAGTTAAAGGTCTCTCCAGACAGTTTTCTTAAGTGTGGAGATTAAAGATTTTTAACAAACCAGATTTCGCGAAATATAGCATTACGAATAAAACTATTTAATAATATTAATACTTAAGCAAAAAACTGCTAACTGCACAATGTTAATTTTAATTTATGGGTGAATTATATTTGGCTGACCTCGAAAGTTTGTATGAGAGACATGAGTGGGCCAATTAAAATTGTACGGTTGTACGGCATAAATTAAAATTGTACGATATAAAAAAAGACGTGCGTCTTTTTAAAAAACGAATAAAACACATAATTTTTTAATACTCACTTTTTCACAAAATATACAAAAATAAGTTTTTTAAAAATAATTACATTTTTGTTTTAAATTATATAATTTGATAAATAATTGTTAAACTATGGTATTTAATCTTTTATATTAAACCGTTTTTGTTTAAGATTTTAAATGGTTTTATTGTTAAATAGGCTCTTCAATGCTGCAAATTATCGAGGTCAGCTAGGTTTTATTTGCCTATAATAAATAAGCGATTTGATATTATTATTTCAGTTACTAAAAGACTAGTAGAAAACTAGTAAAAAAAGTCGCAAAAAGTAGTGTATGTGCGCATTTTCTAGCAAAACTTTGATCATTAATTTCGTGTACAGTCGAACATAATCTTGGGTTATCTATTCTAAATAGTTCCTACAATTTTCACACTAGAAACCACTAAAGCAAAAATCTTTAAGCGCTTTTTTTGGCCTAAACATAAGTTAATTTATTAAATATAATATCGTATATATTTTTTTCTTTTATTATAAATAAGGTTTTTAAAAGCACCCTTTTTGTGAGGCGACTGTTTTGGGAAAAAAACATGAATAAAAAATGAACTGGTTAAAATTTATGTTTTTTTTATTACTTTTTTAGAATTTTTACCTCCAGAGATAGATTATACGATTTTCGAATTCAGTCTGGGATGTTTATGATATACATAAAAAATTTAGTAAATTAATGTGATTTTTAAAAAACCCATGCACTGATGCACTAAATGATAAAATATTTTAGTGATTTTGAAATTATATATGAAGATGGAATTTGTATTTTGCAAATACGTGAAGTTTTTCTGGAAGACGAGGGAGAATATATGTGTCAGGCTACGAATAATGCAGGAAAGGCTACAACGTCCTGTTTTATTAATGTTTTAAGTAAGAAAAGATTGGTTAAAAGTTTTATAATTAAGCTTGTATAAAAAGGACCACAACATCAACACGTTCCCAAAATATGAAATTTTTTCTGTTAAATAATTATTGGGTTATTTCCAAATACTCAAAATAGTAAACTGATCATTATAGGGTTTTTTTCATTAAAAATAATTTAGTCGAGTGCTATATTTTAAATATTAAAAAATTACCTGATAAAACTTGAAATTTTTTGATTTAAAAGTTTTAAAATAAATGAAGCACAACCAAGAATACATGAAAAATAATTAATAAAAAAAGAAGACTGAGAAATGAAGAACAAATTATACGGGAAATGTGTGGATATAACCAATATGCATACGTAAGCATATTTGTATGCATAATTTTTTTATTTATGCGGTGCGGGGCAGTGAAAATATGTGCCGATTTAGCCTCGGTTTTGAAAACCTTAAATTCAACGGATTATTACATGAGATAACTCAAAATGACAGCCACATAATTCTGAACAAACATAGCGTTTTAAGTTTTCAGGGTCTTTTTTGGAATCTTTTTGTATTTTAGGTTATTTAAGGGGCTGTCGGCCTAAAATTTCAAATAACAGAAAATTGCGCAAAAATATAAAACTTTTTTATTTTAAAAAAATTTTGAGTTTTCTAGGAAATAATTTAGGTTATATTACACAAACTTATAAGAAAATTATGTTCATTATTAGGTTTAAATAGGTAATAATAATACCACCTTTTGAGCTACTTTTTCCGGACTCAAGACTTGGAAAAAAATACCGCATAGCGAATTTAATATTTGTGAGATTCATACTTATCAACAGTTATTAAATTATATATCACCTGATAAAAAAGTAAATTTTTGATATATACGTTGAGTTTTTTTTGAAAACAAAAAAACTTTGCCAATTTTTTGAAAGTCTAAAGAGTTTTCATAGTGTCATAAATAAAGTAAAAAAACCGTTAAAAAACTCAGAGCATAAGACACAAAATTTTCTCTTCTATCAGGTAAATTAATTATAATTAATTAACTGTTGATTAATATGAAGCTCACAAATCTATTCGCTATTTTTTCCGAATCCTGAGTCCGAGAAAAAAATGGCTCAAAAGATGGTATTAGACGCGCTAATGGACAAAATTTTCTTATAAGTTAATGTAATATAATCCAAATTATTTACTTGAAAACTCACAATGTTTTTAGGATACAAAAGTTTTATATTTTTACGCAACTTTCTGTTATTTAGAATTTTAGGTCGAAATTCCCTTAAATAACCTAAAATACAAAAAGATTCCCAAAAAAACTTGAAAATTTAAAAACTAATTTTGTTTAGAATTATGTGGCGGTCATTTTGAGCTATATCCCGTATAAACCCGTTGAGATTAAGGTTTTTAAAATCGAGGGTAAATCTAGGGGCCGGTACATTTATTCACTGCCTCGCGTTTTTTTTAGATTTTTAGATTTAAATTTTTTTTAAAGAATTATGCGTATACGTATGCTATATGTATAACATAGCATATCTATGCATATAAAAATATGCATACATATACATTTAGATTGGATCCACACATATCCCGTATGATTTGTTCTTCATTTCTGATTCTTCTTTTCTTTATTAATTAATTTTTATGAATTCTTGGCAAAACATAAATTTTTAAGATTTTGAATACTTTAAAAAAATTTTTTGAATATTTTTAAAAATGCAAAAACCAATTTGTTTTGTTTCATTGGTAACCAAGCCTGAATTTTGTGTAACCTTCATAATGTAAGCTTTTAAACTTTTACAATTTTCTTTTGGCAATGTTACCTCAATACCGTGACATATTTGGTAGATTTTTTATAGGCACCTTGCACTGGAACTTAGTTTATACATGAAGTATGCAATAAACATAGCGAGTCACCATAGTGGATAATTACCGTATCTCCTACTTATCTTTTGTAGTATGCAGATCAACCCTCGAAAGCGCGTGAAATTTCGATCGGTTGATCTGCATACTGCAAAAGATAAGTAGGAGATACGGTAATTATTCATTATGGTGACACTTATGTTTATTGCATACGTCATGTATAAACCGAGTTCCAGTGCAAGGTGCCTATAGTTATTCGATCTGTTATATTCATTCACCTTTCGTCTTTTTAAGGCCCAGCAAATGTTCAATATTTTGCTGCTTATAGATTTACCAAAAAAAACGACGAGTTAAAAAATTGAAAACGTATTTAAAAAGCCTACAAATGCAATGCAATCCAATTCCCCATCGCTCGTATTGTTCAAACAAAATTCATAATAACTTTTAAAATAATTTTAAAACTAAAAAAAGAACTTCGTTTAAGTTGTTGTGGGCTCAGTGCAATACGATTTTATGTAATATTTATTTATTTTTTTAAAATAAACGTTTAAAAAATAAAATTAAAACAAAAGAGTGTCTAAAAATAAAATCATATAACCTGACCCCCAGTTTCAAAAAAAACATATATGCAAGACAACTGAGCTATAGAAACGACCAGCTGCGATCAGCTTAAAACGTGCTTAACAAGGTTACTACCCTGAGCACAAATCCTTAAAATTAAGCTATAAACGTAAAGAAAAACAAACAAATTACACCATTACTTAAAATTTAAAATCTATTTTCTACATATTGATATTTTGTTGTTTTTCAGCATTTATCAATATTTTGTTTTTAAGGTTCATCACGGGAATTACCATCTGAGCCAAAGGAAAAAATTCCTATTTTAATGCAAGAATCAGTTGAAACAATCAAGCATCAAGAATTATATGAAGAAACATCTGAGACTGAAATATCATTGCAACTGCATTTTAAAAACAAAGAAGACGTGGCTGAGATCACAGCCATAGTGGCAGAAGAAGAAGTTGAAGCAGCATTTACGAAAGCAAATATTTTACGACAACCGATTGAGCGCTCTGTGTTTCCTTCCGGTGAAGTTACTTGGGAAGGCTTAGTTGTGGCTGCTTCTGAAAGTATGGTAAAAGAAGAAATAACATTTGTCAAATCAGAAAAACCAAAAACTTTACAACATAATCTTGCCACAGTGGCACCAGAAAAGATTATAGAGTCTGCCATATTAGTGTCTGCGTCCGCTTTAGAAGAATCGGTTTCAGAAGAAATAATTATGTCAAATCTAGCAGAATATATTGAACGTTTACCACTGGAAGAAAGGGAATCGTCTCCTGAGTTTTTTGAAGCTGTTGAAGATTTTTCTTTTAAGGAACAACAGGATGATAAATATGAATTACCAGTAGTGACGGTTTCAGTGGATAAACCTGATGAACAATTAACAGCAACAGCAACTGTTGTGCAATATCCTTGTGGGCATGGGGAAGCAACTGTACAGGAAATACCTCAACCTTATAAAGAAACAAAAATAAAAATCAATGTATCAAAACCTGATATCACGTATGGAACTGAATTTATACACCAAATAACTATGATGGAAAAGCTTGAATATACTGTTAAGTCAATTGTCAGTAAAACTATTAAAAACGATGTATCAGTTTCAAGTGATTTATGGGGCTTTCCACAAGACCACATAATAGAAATTATTGTGGTCGATGTTCCTCATTTTGTGACAAAATCAACAATTCTGCCATTTAAAGATCACACTGCTTATATTCAAGAAGAAGTAGACTGGTACCAGTTTCCACAAATTATTCAATTAGAAACAGCATTACCTTATGAATGTTTTGAAACAGCGAGCATACTTATAGCTGAAACAACTCTAGTAATGGAAGCAATGACAGAAAGTACAGTTTCTTCTGAATTTGGAAAAGCTGAAGAAACATCTGAAATAAGTGCTATGATAAAAAGTGGCTCAAGCGAATCAACTGAGGCAAATTTTGGATATCGTCCAATTACCTCAATGACAGTAAAGGAATTTAGTCTGATTGCTGAACCCTCAGAGGGTATTTCTGCTAACGTTGCTGTTGCTATGCTTATATCAGATGCAATAAGTGAAGAAATAGGAGTGTTCTACAAAGAAAAAGAGCCAATTTCTGAAGAAATGCATAAACTAGAAAGTCTACATGAAATTTTAGAAAAACCGTTAGTTATTCCCCATATTGGTGTAAATATTAGTTTAGAATTGCCTGAATCATCTTCTGAAATAGAGGCTTTTCTAATTGATCAACCATATCAATTTCTTAATTGGAAAGTCAGTAAACCAAAAAGAAGTACAGTTAATGTTTTATTCGATTTTATGTTAAACAGATCGCCCATTGTTGAAAACTTTGAAGTTATTTTGGAAGAAAAAACTTTTCAAAAATCTAGTTTTACGATCCATTTACCCAGAAAAAAAGAAAAAGTTGATATTGAATTAAATACAGAAGCCATTAACGAAGAAGATTTTGAAGAATTAGTCATTAGGTATGAAGAATTTCCATTTGAACAAGTTTATGCTGATGTGGAATGTAGTAAACCTGTAGCACCAGAAAAGTATATAGTACAAGAAGGAAATACAGCCACTATTTCTTGTGAAACAGATCATACAATTGAAGCAGATGCAATTCAATGGTTTAAAGATGACCAACCTGTTACAGAGGAAGCAAAGTTTCAATTTATATCTAAAGGGCAAAGTAACGCCTTAGTAATTCATGAAGCAACCCCTGCTGAAAGTGCTATCTACAGTGTTCAGATAGGAAAAGATCAATTACGGTATCCAGTCGCTCAGCTAATTGTTGAAGAAGTACCTGCAGAATTTCTAAGTGGCTCAGAAACTTGCTTCGTAATGCAAGGCCAGACTGCAACTATTACATGTGAACTAAACAAGATGGATCAAGAGGTATATATATATTATATATATATGTATATATATATAAATATATATATATATATATATAAATCGTCATCGGAAACTTTTTAAATTTATATTTGTCTTGGTTTTTTATTCCAAAACCTATTTATATAAATTAATATTGTTCCTTTTTTACTGACGTATTCTGCAAAAAATAGCTCATTGGAAGATGCAGAAATTTATAGCAATTTAAATTCAAATGGTAATAAAGTAGTTGATAAAATCAAAAATCATTGATTCAAAAATAACTATATTTAGTTAATCCATATTATTTTAGTCCTAATTGTCTTTCCACCAACTGATTTGATTTATATAAGAAACTGATGGTTTTCACGATGGTGAAAACCCTCCCATTTATACAGAAGTTGTTCAGTGTTAAATATCTTCACAGAGTTATAACGATATCCACTATTTCTTTATAGCATGTATTTTTTCGCGTGGATGTGGCTACTTAAAGTATGGACAAAAAAGCTAAATTTTGTAGTTTGTGTTGGTAAGAATGTAATGATGTGAACAAACAAAAACCACCGACCACAAACAAACTGAACAAGAGAAAATTACAAAATTTAGCTTTGCTGGCCATACTTTTTGAAGAAGTCACATCCCTGAGAAGAAAACACACGCTATGAAGGAATAGTGGATAGAATAACTTTTAGCCAATTCACGCTAAGGAAAAAAAATTGAGATATCTCATTGAATGGAGATTAATTTTTCCCAAGTGCTAATTGGCTAAAACAGCTCCACCCATGACCATTCCAATAGAGCAAAAGATATATGACGTGATCACGAATACTATATAACATTTTGAGGGTCCTTAAAATCCTGACGTGTTATTTATATGTAAGAAACTGAGTTTAAAATATATATCAAAATGTGTCTTGATTTCAATGTTTCATAATTTAGGTTAATTGGATGTGTGCAGGTAAACCAGTAGTGCCATCAGAGCGGATTCAAATTCAACATGAAGGAACACTCCATTCTCTAATAATTCACGAGGTCGAACTAAATGATCAGGCGCTTTACACTGCTCAGGTTGCAGAAAAAGTAGTCTCGACACAGCTTATTGTTGAAGGTAAAACAAAATTCATATAACCAGTAGATCTGTGTTGGTAACGCTTGCTTAAATTTTATTTTAAGAAAATATTAAAAAGTAGGTTAAAAATATCTGTTCAAAAGAAACTCGCTAACTGTTAAAACATTCAAGTAATTATTTGCGACTAAATATAAAAACAAACATTCGTTTATTAACCAATTGGTTTTTAAAGTCACATATTTTTTACAATTATAAATCAATTCAACAAAAAAAAATTTAATTTAACCGTAGAATGCGTAAAATTTACGTCCGTACTCTATATCGCTCAGGAAAACTATTGATTTATAAAGTCATCATTTTCTGAGGGCCCTAAATCCATATTTTCCAATTAATTTTCTAATTAAGGCCATTCCCTATTTATAGCCATATTCTCCTAATTAAGCTATTAAACTCTCTGCGTGGGACCAATTTTTTAGTAAAAAGTCCTAAAGCCAAAGTATTCCAGGCTGAAATTAAGGGCGTAACCGCTTTCCGCCAGGAAGAAATAAACAATAAACCTGTGAGCGAGAAAAATTTTAAAAAAAGTTTTCAGCGGTTATGTAACCAATTATTATTTAGTTGCGTCAGGTGTTTCTCTCCATGTGATATTTTCTAAAAAAACGAGTGGTTACTTTATCACTCATCTGTTTTCACCCTGATAGAATTTATCTTTAGTTAGAGAAATCTATTTTTGATGATATACATTTATCCATTGTTTTTTTTAATGTAAAATGAACCAAATAATACTTTATTTTAGAACAAGCAAAAGAATTTATTGTTAAACCTGAAATTCACCGTGTGGTGCAAGGAAATACCGCTACCATTACGTGCGAACTTAGCAGTTGTGGTATGTGTATTTTTTCTCAAAATGTATTTTCTAAGTAAGGTTAAAAATTTTTTTTCTTCAAAATTAGATTAAATCACGTCTTCTTTAAATTTACCTTGTATTTCTTTTTCTTTTTAGACACTGAAAATATCACTTGGTTCAAGGATGACGCACCAATTACTCAAACAGCTAAATTTGAACACATTGCTGATGGTGACAAGCACCACTTAATAATTCATGAAGTTACACTTGCTGAATCTGCCGTCTACAGCGTAGAAATCGGTGACAACCGACATATTGTAACTCAACTTATTGTTGAAGGTATAAACAAAAATTAATTTAAGTTAAAAAATCTAGTAAAAAAACGTGATTATAACAAATAATAAAAATCTCTAAGCAATTTTTTTGATATCAAATTTTAATATCTAATTTATAAACTCCATCAAAACTATGTTATTCGGTGGCCAAAACACTAGTTTTTATTATTGACCAAATCTTAACATTTTTTACCAAATAGGATAATTTTTGTGAAAATAAGACAGGTAAAAGTTAGTTACAGCAAGAAAAATTAATGTTACAACTTTTATATTTATAATAAAACCATTTCATCCGACTTTTTTTTGTAAAAGTGGCTGGTTTCTTCCCTTTATATGATTTTGTTGTTTTATAATCAAACGGTTAATTTTCAATAACAATCCATATTATTGTTAATATTCGTAAACCTTTTGTTATTGATTATTAAGATTTTTTTAGAAGAAGCAAAAGAATCTTCAGCAGTTGAAGTGTACCGAGTGCTGGAAGGGTCAATCGCTACCATTACTTGTGAAATTGACACAGGCACTGATCAGGTTATAACGTGTTTTATTATTTGTTTTTCAAACCACAGTTAAATTCTAGAAAATATTTTTCCGATTTTTTATCATTGTAAGTTTGGCTAATGAATCAAACCTTGGTTGAAGCGGCTTGATTAGAAGAGAAAGTTAAGGTTAGGATTTTTCAAAGAAAAGTAAAAGATATAAAGACATATGCAAGGCAAAAAAATATACCTTGAAATGAAATGAAACAATGTCGAAAAAATAATGTTGGAAAAATTTAATTCGGAAAAATTGAAATTCCTACTCAAACAACCAGTACTACAGTGTTTTGTCAATTTAAAACTGCAAAACCCCAATAAAAAGTTTTTTTTTTGCAAAACTGTAAGCTCATTATTGTTGTAATTTCTAGCAAGAACCCGCCATTTGCAGCTAAATTTTAGTCAATGAGTAACAAAAAGGTGGAATAGAACTGCAGTTTGTGCTGAATTTAAAAATTATAAAATCTACTGTATTTATATAAAATTTACACCATTCCTAAACTGAATCGAATGTTCTTTTAGATTTATATTAGCCACTTTGGAGCCAAGTTAAGAGTAAGTCCGGTTGCTTAAATTAAGTAAAATACTTAAGTAACTGTAAATCTATATAAAATGAACACATTCACGGCCACTTTAAGTAGTCTACTTAAATTAAGTAGTTATGATGCAACCCGGCCTAAATGTTTTGAAAAGAAAATTTTTGTTGTCTTGAAACGACGTTTAATATGATAATATTAGTATTATAGATAACTTGGTTTAAAGAAGATAAACCAATTGAATTTGATAGTAAATATGAAATGGTTAGAGAAGGAATTCGTCACTCATTAATTATTCATAGTGCAAGCTTGGAAGAAACAGCTCTTTATTTAGTTCAAGTTGGTGCACAAAAAGAAGCCGTTGCCCATTTAATTGTTGAAGGTTAGTGTTTTGTATTAAAATATTAATCTCCCAGGGGTCTATTTCATAAAAATAGCTTGTAATTAATTTAAAGCTGTAAATTAATAAATGCCTATTTTTCTTTTGTATTTTTAATTACAAAGTATATTAATAAAATTGCGTTTCGAATTTAAAAAAATACATGTCAGTAAATTCTGTAAATGCCACAGTTACGTACGTATTTTTTAATTAATAAAATAAGAACAAATCCAAAGCGTTTATTCATTTACAATTACAAAAATCTTTATGAAATAGGACCCAGCTCTTATTTAGCAGTTTTAGCACAAATATTCAGTGGTTTGTTTTGAATATATTAAAGATTGGAAGGAAATACTTTCAGTCTATTGACCAAAAATAAATTAAAAAGAACATTTTATAATATAGTAAGTATAAATCATTTAATTGTCTGAAAAGATGTTGCATTTGCATGAAGTTGTCATAATTGAAATTCGTTAATTTATAAATTAAATAAACTGAATAGATAGTTTTAAAATGCTTGTTTTGTTTTAAACTCTGTAATTTCAGTTATTTGTTTATTTTATTTTTGTATTTGAAGATTCTTGTTCTGTCAGTGCAAAAAGAGATACTTTAACACAATTGAGATGTCTTGCAGCAAAAGTATTTCTATTTATAACTTTTACTATTTTTACATACTCTAATTTAATCAAGAATTAGTTTTCTTGGTGGGACTTTTTTATTATGAGAAAGAATATAAAAAGTTAAATTAAATAACAAGTAGTTTTCCAATTACACAGTAAAAGAATAACGAGAATCTTCAATATTTAAAACACTGCTGAATTAAAATTTGCATGCAAGAGTAGTAAAATTATATGCCCACACAAATCGTTTACGTTAATTCTGGGTATGCTGTGTAGAGTAAAATATCAAATCGCCGAAATTTAGGTTTCACATTAACCTTAAGTTCACACAACAGTTTCGATTCTGCTTACTCGACAACTCAGGACTATTCCTAAATCTAATTAGTTGAATCATATTTACTTTTCAAATCGGTTTAGGGTCGATGGAGCCAAGAGAACTTGGAGCCGAAAATACAAATCGATAAAACATACACCCAAGCCTAAACAAAGCCTAAAAATATCCAAAAATTTACGGACGGCTCCAAGTTCCATACTTGTGGCTCTAAAATCCCTGTACCTCATTTTCCATTGATTTTTTAAAAAGTAACGAATGATATTGAAGGGTATTATAAAACGTCAGATTAACACGAAAAAAATGTTACATAGTTATAATCATTTTTGAAAAATATTTATTTAAAAAGTTACTGTACCCTTTAGACATTCTTAAAAGTTACAGATTATTGATTTAAACTTATGTATTGCAATCCCAAGAATTAGTACATTTCTTGTTAAGCAAGATGTCTATGGCATTTGAGAATTTTTATGATAGTTAAAAGATTATAAACGTATTCCCAACCAAAGTTGGATAAAATAAAAATATGTTATTCAGGAGCATTCATCTTAAAATCTGATTAAGCTCATAAATACCGCAAAATGTAAAATACTATTATTTAATTATCCACGTTTGAGAGACGAAAAAATAGGTGTCTAGAACAAATACCTTCGGCAAAATATCTTTGGAAAAATGTCTTTTTGAACAGTACAATATTCGTCATATTTAACACTTTATGTTGGTTTTTATGTTTTTGGCTTGATTTTATAAAGTTTTGCTTAGGCTGAGAAAAAAAGTTTTCTTTAGTTGAGAATTTAAAAGTGTTTTCAAAGATATTCTTTCCGAAGATATTATGCAGAATATACTTTCTAGCGCGAAAAAATTACCCACCTTTGGCATGTTTTTTTCACTTTTTTAACTATTGTTCTTATATCATATGTTAAACCAACGTTATGTGTTCGACCAACGTGATAGAACTATTAAAATTAACTTTGGTAGAAAAAAGAATAAGTAAAATAGATTTTTAAAATATAGTTCAAGTCGCTTTTGTTAGTTTTATTTACTGTGTTATGCATGTTTTAGCGAATGTATTTATTGTAGAAGTACCTAAAAATGTGATTACGCCTGCTACAGAGGAACACAGAATACCTGTAGGTGCCACTGCAACCCTAATGTGCACCACTGCAACTCCTGTTGAGAATATTGTATGGTTCAAAGGGGAGAAAGAAATTGAAGATGACATTTCCAGGTAATGCGCAATTACTTTTTTTTGAGAATGTTGTTCAGATTTTTATGTGTGAGAATCCAATTTTTTTTAGTTTGCAATTTTTGTGGAAAGTTTTTTTTGGTTTAAATAAATTTCAAAAAACAAAAAACAATTTGGATATATTGTAATAGACATCTATTTATTAGTGAAAAAAAAGCTTTTATAAGTTTAATTTACTTAGGACAGTTGCAGTTAAAAAATTTAGGAAACATATAAAACAAATACTTTTTATTAATCAATCGGTTTGCGAAATATTAACATTCAAATTTGTTTCTAGACCACATAGTTTAAGTAAACTAAACTTATAAAAGCTTTTTTTTCAGTAATAAATGGATGTCTATTACAGTATATTCAGATACAAATTGTTTTTGTTTTTTTTTTTAATTTATTTGAAACTAAACAAAATTGCAAATGTTAAAACTAAAAAATCGTTAGATATCCCCAAGATCTCAAAAAGAGTTCGCAACTAGTAAGTCTTTAAATTCAATGTTGTTTTTTAGATTATCTATGTGTTTTCTATTATCTAATTTATATTTTAATTTTATTTATACTGTAGGAATTGTTTGAATTAAACTATTTCAATTGCGTAAAATGATGTTTTCAGTTAAATATTTTATTGCTTCTATTCTTAGCTAAATTTACCTCTTTACGGTCTTAGCGAAATTGATTTTTTTTTATTTGACCCATCACAGTTTTTTTATTAAAATTCAAGATATATTTCGAATAAATAAACAATCAAATAGGTCTAAAATAGTGTTAAGGCTGTTCTTTTTAAAACACAAAAGAATAATAAGATTTGTTAGTTATTTTTAATGTTTTACGGCTGATGTTGATTTCAATTTTGATCAAAACGGAAGGTGTTGAATTTTTTTGTTTTGGAAATGATTTCATTTCTTTGTTTTGATATCATGTTTTTGGCCAAAAAACTGCATGTTTCTTATAAATGTGAACGTGACAAACGCAATATCACATCAAATACTGCACTAATTTCATTCAATATGTATCAAAAAACAGCTGCCGCTTTTTTGAGTGCGTCATTTGTAACTTAAATTTTTATATTCATTCAAAAATCGGTTAAAGGAGCACTGCCACAAATAAAAAAAAGTTTTTAAATACTAAACGGATCCGGCTGAAATTTTGAAATGTTGTAGCTTAGGCTCTAAGAAAGTTAAATACCAAATTTTAGCAAATCGATTCAATATTAAAGAAGTTATTAGTAAGCGGCGCTATAAAGCAAAATGCAAAACACACAAACACCAAACACCAAAAATCGCGCACTTTAACACAGTGACGGACGGAAAATCCGGTAAAACCACGAGGTGTACTTTATGTAATACCAATTACCGTAATATAATGCAGAAATAGTGTATGACGAAAATGAAAATCGTGTTTTAAAGTCCGTGTTGAGTTATACTAGGACATAAGTGATAATTTATAAGAGATAATGATAGCAATCATCATAAGTGATAATAAGCGATAAGTTACAATGAGTGATAAGTGACAATAATGATAGGTAATAATGATAGTGCTTATGATAAGTGATAATCATTTTTGTTTGCTTGTTTGTTTGTTTGTTTTCTCATGATTCGGATCACTTGGTACATTAGATGTACAGTGTCGCCGTTTATATTATCTTGTACCATAATGGAACTCACCACCATTATTGGGCCAGTACAGCATAATATAACTATAAATCAACCTTCTAAAAAGGATTTAAGGGAAGAGTATTTTATAAATTAAAACCTAGCGTTATTATTATTATTTTTGGGAATTGGAATTTGTACATTGTTGAAATGTTTCCTTGAGAATCTTACCACAACTAAAAAAACTAACAAAAAACCACACTACATATATATATAGTATATATTTATTATAATATGTTAGGTAATCCTTACAACCCTAAATAAATAGTATTAACATTTTATTTTTGCAATTGCCGATACATAAGATTAGTTAATAGAAATTTTACTGTTGTTATACTAAGTGATGTTATTTAATTACTTTAAGTAAATAGTAAATAAATTTTTTAACATAAATTAGTTAATATACTTAAGATTATACACTTTAATACTACTGTAATATTTAACCAATTAGCATACATAAATAATATAAAGCTTAACTTACTTGATTAGCTGTTATGACCCTACCTATATATATTTATATAAAAATATATAATTATATAATTGCCTATTAATATTTAAAAATTTAGCATTATTATAAGTTTTTAAATATAATAAAATTATTAAATAAATGTATATATTTATAATATGATTATTTATATAGCTGTTATAACATACATAGTTAGCAAATTAATATTAGAATAAAACTTACTTTTGCTTATTACCCTAAATAAATAATATTAACATTTCATTTTATGCAATTGTGTATATGTAAGAATAATTATTAGAAATATTACTGTTAATGTACTAAGTGATATTATTTAATATAATTTACTTTTCCTTGTTATCCTAAATAGATAATATTAACATTTTATGCAATTATGGATACTTAAGAATAGTTATTGGAAATATTATTATTATTATATTAAGTAAAATAATGCGCCATGCCGCATAAAGCCCAAATATATATTTATACTGATAACTAATAATAGATA